>NDXZ01097879.1:0-11432 GCA_003055125.1 Paykullia maculata | reverse complement strand
GCTAATGTGAATGGTAAATTTGATTCAAATGCTTCTTTAAATCGAAATGCACAATCAAATTCGTATTATTCATATAATCCAGATGCTTCACTTAATCCGAGTGATTCATCCAACTGGAATGCAAACGGTCAATTTAACCCAAATAGTCCAAATGCTCACCTTGCTTCGAGTTCTTCAGCTAATGTGAATGGTCAATTTGATTCAAATGCTTCTTTTAATCGAAATACACAATTAAATCCGAATTATCCATACGATCCAGATGCTTCATTTAATCCGAGTGGTTCACTCAACAGGAATGAAAATGGTCAATTCAATCAAAATAACCAATTAAATTCTTATCCTCCAATTAATTTGACTGCTCACTATTATTCAAATGCTTCATTCAACCCAAATGGAAATGCTCAATCAAATACGAATTATCCGTATGATCTAAATACTTCATTTAATTCAAGTCGTTCTCTTAATTATAATGCTTCTTTAAGGCCAAATGCTCAATTTAATCAAAATAACTTATTAAATTCGAATACTTCAACTAATCCCTATGATTCCCAGGGTATGAGCACTTCGTATGATCCAAATGCTTCATGGGGTCAGAACGGTCAATACAATGGCTATTCTGAAGTAAATAGTAATGCTTCATATGGTTCTAGCAGTGCATATGGTTATAATTCTTCATCTAATCTGCGTTCTTCATATTCACCGAATTCTTCTGGTGCCCTTAGTGGTTTGCATAGACCTATTCGTTCAATCAGACTGTATAAGCCTGAAACCCCTGAAATCACTGCAACAAGATACACTGATTCCCAGAATGTTTCGCTGGAAAACAGCTTAGAAAATAAAAATAACGAAAAAGAGAATAAATCGATAGAGCAAAGAAAGAAAAGAAGAAAGAAAAGAAATTATTTGAAGATAAGCGAAGGAAGGAAACAGAAAGAATCAAACATGGAAGGCGAAAAAGAACTTATCGAAAAGATTATAACGATTATTAAAAATGAAAAATGTAAAGCAAACGACATTTATCCCGATGTAAGAGATTGCAAGAAATACTATCGCTGCCTTAATACGAAACTTATTAATGTGCACTGTGACGGAGACAAGCGCTTTGACTTTAGAAAAGCTAAATGTGTGAATGAGAGCGCAGCACGTTGTTTGCTTAAAATTTAATTAAACTATATTTTGTAAATTATTTCTTTAAACCTTAAACTAGTTTTAATAAACTGTATTAAATATTTTAAAATATTTAATTTATTATTACCACAACACCCAAGAGGAAAATTGTTTCTTATCCAAAGAGTCAAAGTAAAATAAAAGATTTATTTGCTTTCTTTAAACGAATTGTTTACAAAGAATATATGTATGTTTCTCGACAAATATACCCTATCAAATATATATAACTTCGCGAAGTGATTTGCTTCTTTGTAATTTTATTGCTTGGCAAAATGTTCTTATTTGAGGGATTGCGTTTTTGAAATAATAAATGCGACCATAAGCAAAAGTTTAATATTCTCTTGAAATAAAATCCAATAAACTATTGACAGAAATAGTTTTTTGTTTAAACTTTGACTTAAATGATGAAAAAATCACTTTTATATTGACTTTAGTGGAAAATGTTTTTTAAGCCCTTTGTACAGACGAACCGAAAATCGTTTTAATATGTGTAAATGTTTCCTTCTTTATTGTTTATAAGGGAAGCAATTTTATTTTATATTGGAACTTCTTTTAAGTTAAGTTCTATAAATAGTAAAACGGTACCAGGTGAGAATCAGTACTAACCTTTTTATGACTTATGTCCACAAGACTACATTTGCTTACAGCACGCAGGGGGTAATGAGAAAAGACAAACAAAAAAGGAAAGAGAACAAATAATCAAATAAATTAAGATTTTCAGTTTGTAGCTTGTGAAAGCAATAAAAACGAAAAATTTATTTTTTTAGGGAAATGCAAATAATAGAAAAACGTATTGAAAAGCCTTAATTTAAACTTAATGCAATTCGTTTAAGACTCAGTGAAACTAACTCTAACTAACTCCACACATATATTCTCCTGCTGTTAGAGTCAAACATCATATACTTGAGTAACAGTTTTAAAATTTAAAAATTTAAAAAAACAAACATTTCCACTTAATTTTTAAGTTAGAAAAATCTTATTAGCAACAATATTATACAAATGCTCTATTGAAATTAAACTATTTTCTTTAAAAAAATTAAACGCAAATATTAAATATGTTAAAAAAATTGTTTAAATAAAATTTCTATACGCAATGTGCTAAACTGCGGATAAATTAAAAGATTGTTTATAAATCAAACCAATTTGTTGTTTAGTTTTCAGAAGTTAAAACAAACAACAATTCTTATGGAAAAAAAACAAAAAACTAATTTTTTATAACGTGTTTCATAAAACACGTCGTAAAAACTTCTTCAGCGTTTAAATAAGTTCCATTAGTGATGTAAAAGAAAAACAATTTTGTAAAATTTCATCAACTGCGTAATCATTCATAAGGTGATATCTATTCCTAAACGATTTTTTTGTTGACAATTTTTATATACTTGACTTAGGAATTTTAAAAATATACAAAAATCGTTGAGTGCTCAAAAAAATGTATTATTATCAAAGACGTAAAATTTACGACAATGTCAATTGAATAGTACGTCTGTTGTGTTTTCGTCATTTTCGAAAATAATTGACACGTAAGAGTGCTATATTCGGCTGTGCCAAATGTTATATAGTTACCCTTCACCACGTGCATAATGTGATAAGAAGTGTATTTGCGTATGTATTGCTAAATTGACTTTCCTATCTATAAGCATTCAAAACATATATACTTTATGGGGTCTCAAATAAATATTGTAAAATATACAAACGGAATGACAAACTTGTATACACCTTTGCCACCGTTGGTAAAGGGTATACAAAATTTAAATGTTTTGAATAGATATTTTTTAATAGTTCCACCCAAGATTAGGAAATCAGTGTGGCCTTGGGATATCTAAGAGATTATGCTGTGTTAAGTTTTAATTTATAATTAAGATAATTGTTTTCTACTTAAGGTACTTTACAGATCTTTATCCAGCAGTAGCACGCATTTTACTATTAAAAAACAAGTTGAGTACCATATATTTTCTTTAGTTGGTAAAAATGTAGTATAATAATTGTTTAAAAATAAAAGTAAGTTTTCTAATTTTAAACACTCTCATCAAGTAATAATGCTTGTCTGGGTTCACGGTTGGCTTGCCAGATTGAGCTTCACAAAAAGCTGGACATTTGATTAAACAAAGCGGGATTATTAAGAAAAGCTGTACATTTTGAGAGAAAACTTTTACAAAAGAAATAGTTACTTTTTGTTTATTGTTTAAACGATTTTATTAACGTTGTGGTAAGAACAAACTAACTCTACCGTGGCAATCTGTGTTTTTAAACCACGCATTCATCTTTTTTTGCACCTGTTTAACATATTTTCATGTTTGATGCTCCAGTTAGAAAATTGATACAATAATTTTAAAGCAACAATTTTGCTTGAAACTGGACAGGCACCAAAAGCTGGACAATTCAGCCAAAATAAGACTGCCCAAAGATTGTCTTCGCTTATAGTTAAGCTTTCCTTTTGCAAGTCTATGGACAAGAATCAGCTATGGATATCGTATGCTTTTAACTGACATTTACCATTCCCAACAATTCAAAGTAATGGTTAAGTATTTAAGTGTAAGGGGTTATTTTTTACAATGTTGTATATCTATGCAGTTATGAGAACATATTTTTTGTGACTGCCTGGCTTATACAGCTAGCAAAACTAATTTTCTCGGAAAGCCTTAAATGACTCCGACGGAAAAAAGTTATGGGGAAAGGTCTGCCCACTTTTCTTATGCTTAAAGTTTCCATAACTCATTATTAGAAATATTCCGTTACATCAATGTATTGATAACAATCAGTTTACAACTGATAAAATATAAAATATAGCTTTTTTTACAGTTTTAACATGTAATGCACATTAAAAGATTATGTTACAAAATCCAGCAAGACAAGCTCCACCACAAAAAAGTTTTACCATAACAATGATCTTCTAAAATACTAAAACATGTACAAAAATAGACATCAACAACAACCGAATAGATACAAAATTTTATTATATTTAGTTATAACTTTAAAGAGCATTGAGAGAGATTACCAATAAGCCCGTCAACACAAAGAAGAGTTTATAAGATTCCAATACAAGTACTTTTTTTATTATGTTTATTTCTTTGCTGCAGAACTACTTGTCTGTATGTCAAATAAAAGTAGACATAAATAGATGTGTGTCGATTAAAAACTGTATCTTTAAAACTTGTTATAATTTTTTTGTAATTTCCCAATAAACTTAACAATATGTTAACATATGTATATATGTATGTGCAAACTAGGGCTGGGCAAAAATATAGATATAGCAAATATTGATATTTAAAAAATCGAAATATATCATCAATATTTTACTTTGCAATATAACGATGTATTGAAATTTTTTAAGACAAAGGATAAAATCCCAATTTTTGATAGTTCATTTACAAATACGAAGTCAGATAAAAATTAAAAATTATAAATACAACTTTTAAAGATTTGTTCTGCAAAAGATTATAGATTATTAGATCTCTATACCAAAGTCAATAAGATTTCGATCCAAACAGTTGTGTGTACCATTTAAATATATTTAATATTGCCACCTATTCTTAAATTACAAACTTTTAACAGGCTTCTAACAGAGGGGTAGATATTACTTAAAAGAACCTATTACCTGTTAACATTTTTTTCTCAAATAGATGTAGAAGGTTACCCCACCTTTACATGAATTCCATCAAAATTTACAAAAATTTTTTATATTAAAAAAGTACAAAAAAAGTAAAATTTTTATCCCTATAAGTTTGAATTTCCAAAAAGTAGCAAAAACCTATTCATATTTTGTGGAGATGTGACGAATACAGTTAAAATAAATTTTTTATGTTTATTGGTTAAGAAGTTTTTTACCTCCTAGGCTCCGAATTTTAAAAAAGTACCAAATACCAATCCGCTTATTTTTTAATTAGATAACAATGCTTTTCAAATTTTTTATGTATCTTGTTTGGTTTAGCAAATAAAAGGTTACCGATTTTTTCCACTAAATATTTGAATTTCGAAAAATCCCTTCTTATTGGGTCTGCACATCGGGTGGTGAGCCCACAGCTTCAAACAAATGTTACCCTGTAAGCTACAACGCAACGAGTTCTTTTATTTAACTTAAGATATTGAATTTTTTTTTATTACGAAAAAATTATTCGACTATAAAATTTTGTGTTTATTTTTATTCTCTTCACCTAAGGTGATAAGGGTATATATAAGTTTGTCATTCCGTTTGTAGTTTCTACAATATTCATTTGCGATCCCATAAAGTATATGTATTCTGAATTCTTATAGATAGGGAAGTCGATTGAGCCATGTCCGTCTGTCTGTCTGCCTGTCTGTCTGTCTGTCTGTCTGTCTGTATGTATGTCTGTCTGTCCGTCTGTTAAAATTAAGCTTTCTCAGCCTTCCGATGTTGTACGGACGCGTTAGTAAAATCAAACAATCAGAAATTCTCCTGAGATGTTTGCTATTGTAAACCAGTAAAATCGCTTAGTAACTGACTGAGATATAAGCCAAAAAAGACGACTACCGTCTGTTGAAATCAAATTTTCTCAGCCATCCGTTGTTGTACGGACGCGTTATTGGTATCAAACAATCAGAAATTAGACATGTCTTTTGAGAAATAAAAAAAAAAATTTCGAGATATAAGCAAAAAAAAATTTTTTCGAGATATCGGCAAAAAAAAAATTTTTTTTTTTAAACGTAAATACACGTAGTGAAGAGTATATAAGATTTGGCACAGCCAAATATAGCGCACTTACTTGTTGGTTTTGTTTTTGTTTTTTACATTACTTATTTAACATTGATGCTAAATAAATGACATCTTATGCAGAATATTTATTTTTTATTTTCATTCTATGAGAAGAGAATTGTAAAGTTAAAGAAAAATTTTCCGTGTACAGATACAAACAGAAAACAAGTGCGCTTTTGTTCTTTTTTTTAATTTTTCATATATAAAATACTTTTTATTGATTTTTAGTTATCGATTAGTAAAATTGTTCTTTAGTTTTTGTTAATTATCAATATTAGGCTTACGCGTATTTAATTTACGCAAAAATAATGAAATTTTTTAAAGATTTTTTTGCATATATGAAGCTTGAAACATATTTAAAAATCTTAATTAATAGATACTGTTACTTGTATATTAACAGTTATCAAAATAACATCATATCTACTTTTTCGACAAAAAAAAATATTTAGCCATGTCGGTCTGTCCCTATATTGGTTGAAATAATTTTTTTGTAGCTCCCATAGGTTACTGATAGTTGCATGTGGTACATGTCGAACTTTTGGAAATATTTTCAAGAAAATGGGTGTTGAAAACTGACAATATCTATTAATAACCGGCTCAGATATAAGCAAAAAAAAAAATGACCACCTTTTTTTATATTTATTATTGCTTTACAGCTTTGAAATAAACTGCATTTTTAATAAAAAAAAAAATGGAATAATTGGCTCAGAATCCCGATAGATATAGGCGGAAAACCGACATGAACAAAAATGTATATCATAAAAACAATAAGTTTTCTAACACCTCAACTACCTTTCGCACATATAAATACATGCAAACATACATACATACACTTCCTATTACTTATTCACACGTGGTGAAGGGTATATAAGATTTGGCACAGCCGAATATAGCGCTCTTACTTGATTTTTACTTTAATAAACAAAATGGCATTCCTTAGGTGCTACTTAATGGTTACCTTGAAATTGACAAGCTCTCGGTTTAAAAAGGGAATTTTTATACTAAACGTCTTAACCAAGAAACACAATTTAACCAATGCGTTAATTATTTTTGTATTTTCAAAACTAGTTCAGACTTTTTTGCACTTATCAAAAAATAAAATAAAATTTTAATAATAAATAAGAATTATAAAAAAAGTGTTTATGATTTTTAAGATAAAAAAAGTTTTTATTAGTCACAACTGTTTGTTCAAAATGGCTAAAGGTTAGAAACATTTTATACTAAATGTTAAATGCGAACAATAATGTTTCTTTCGCTCCCGTTATAATATACAAATATTTTCCCACTTTCTATCTTTTGAAATTCTGCTATAAGGGTTTTGGTTGTTTGTTCGTTAAAATGTGTTTTTGCATTCTTAGTTAAGTTAAGTTAATTTTTTTGTTTGTTTTAAAACTCTCACTTATTTATGTATTCAGGTCTTGTAAACATGTTATCACATTTTAAGTAATCCTTTAAATGCCATAACGAAAAATTCTCTACTAATGTCTTTTTAAAAAGACATTTAAGTTGCTTACATGGATGAGAAACATGTACATACATATGTATGTACGTTTTGTCTGCTTTTTTTGTGGCGCATTAGAAACAATAACAATAACAAAAATTTATTTAAATTTTCCTGCCATGTCCATGAACAATTTTTAATATTGGAGAGTTAGTACCATTTTTTTTTGAGATGGTACTGAGCCAAAGTCAGTGGATAAAGAACTACAAATTACTTTTCCTGTTTCTGGTGGTTATAATGTTGATAATGACAACGATAATGGTGCTGACATTGTTAAAGTGTTTAAAAGTTATTTTGAAACGTAACGATTGAAAATGCAATAAACGAAGAAATTTTAATTTATGACATTCACTTCAGTGTCACGTTTATTTTAGTTGGCATTGAAGATTCTCTAGCCTCAAAAATATATTGAGGTAAATGAGCTTTTCTAGTTTTTTAAAGCTTTGTAAGGTCTTAATAGAAAACTGTTAACGTTTAGTTACAAAATGATATATACGATATTTACTATTACACGCAAAGAAAAAACATGAATGAATATGGTCAGGGTAATATGGTTACAGACAATTCTAAAATTCTATGATTATTACAATCGTTATATATTGCCATAATCATAATATGGTTGTAGTCATATTTTACGTCAATACCATATCATCAAATAAATGGTGGCAAGATTCATTTTATGTTTGTCCAAACTATAAAATTTGTTACGGATAATCAAAAAAAATAAAAATGTATGATTGTTTCAGATTATGGTTATCATATATTCTAAAACCATCATATATATGATTATCCGTAACAAAGTTTATAGTTTGGACAAACATATAATGATTCTTGCCATCATATCTTTGATCATGGTATTGACGTAAAATATGACTACAACCATATTATGATTATGGCAATCATATAACGATTGTAATAATCATAGAATTTTAAAATTGTCTGTAATCATATGACCATGAACATACTCAGACATGTTTTTCCTCTGGGTGTATCAATGTATGTATGTTTGTAATTTGTACATAACGAATGTATAAATATAAAATTTTCTTTGTCAAGAATTTAATTAAAATGCCCATTTTATAACTACTACAATAATCAATCTTTTCGTATGTTGCAAGCTTCATACGTTTGTATATAAATAAGAAATCTTTAAAAAAATATGTTTTTATATCGGCATTAACGTTTGTCAATACGAAATTATGTAACGTGTGGGCCCAATATAGTACTTTAACCTTAAAAATATATCGGCAATGTTATCTATGTAGTCCAATGTAGTAGTTAAATCAGAAATTAAGATAAAAGATTAGCATCTATCCCATAACATAATTAAAAGAATTTTTCTGTTAAAACATCACAAAGAAATTATATCTTCTTTATATTTTGCTAGATGGTTTTTTAAACTCGTTAAGAAATATGCAAACAGGCTTATCTTTTTGTTTTGATTAGTTTGTTTAGTATTGTAACTGAATAAAGATAACAGAGTTTAGTTGGACAATTTTGAATAAAAATATTAAATTTTTTATTTCTATTTTTACAAAATATATTTGAAATTTTTTTAAATCGCTTTAGAATGTAGTTTTTGGTGATTGGGCTAAAAAAACTCTATTCGTTTTTCTCAACATGTTACTAAATGAAATATGATAAAATTTTAATCTAAAATTATTTAAACGAAATAATTTAAAAAAGATGTCGGTTGTCCAAAATCGCGTGCGGATTAAAAATAGAAAAAAAAATAGTTTTTATAATTTAAACTCTTTAATTATAAAAATAAATTTTTGGAAAATATGGAACAGCTCCTTTCTCGAGACTTTTCATTGTGTCAAATTTAGACTCTTGCGTTATCTGCAAAATTTCCGTTATCTGCTTAAAACATTATTTCATAATAACACAGCTGCCTTTCGTTCACATCAATTCTTAGCTGTCGAAGTTTGTTTAAAAATATATATTTGCGTAAGTTTTCTTTAATTTACGTACAGTTGTTGTGAATTTAATTTTTCATTTTTAGTAAAATGTTTGGCTTGAAAATTATTGTCATCACATTTATGGAATAGAAAACAAAAGGTAATTTATCACCTGCATTTCTCAAAATCATGTAAAGAATTAATTTTTTGTTGTATACCGACTTCTAAGTACATTTATTTTATTACTCTATTTGTAACATAACGAAACTTTCGGAAAGGATGATTGTAAGATGACCTAGCTATGCCCGTCTATCTGCCCTTCGGCCGAAGCAATGATTCAACTTGAACAAAAATACATTTGGCTGAGACATTTTTTATACAAAAGACAAGTTTGTTAAAAAAATCGCAAAGCGCTTAAACGCAAGTATTAAGGTAATGCAATTTCATAGATACGTTTTTTGTTAATAAAAACTATTATATAAATATGTATATGTAAGTTTAACCGTTGTAAATCTACAAATGTTTTCATTGCACAGTGCTGCTTTTTGTTTACATCAAAATTTCATTTAGATAATTTCATGAGACCAATGCCGTCTTTACCATAAGGTAAAGGCACAGGCCCAGGGGCCCCTACTAAGAAAAAAATTTAGTTTCTAAATTAATATGTTAATCAATAATTCTTTTATATACTTATGGCAATTTTAGAAAATTTATTATAATTTATTTTTAAAAATTTCTAAAAAATATATTTATAATTAAAAAATAAATAAAAAAACAACCAAAGTATTTGCAAATACTTATATGAAATTTTTTTTTAAATTTTTCATTGTTATATTATGGTCCCTATCCATATCTATGAATATTAAAAAGCAATCCGAGTATTCACAAGGTAAAATAAAAAGTCATAATGTCATTATTTTTTTTAAGTTTAAAATGGATAAAAATATAAATTTTAAGGAAAATAAGCAAAAATATTAATTTGTTTTTTTTTTTTCAAGAATATTTCTTTGCTTAATGGTAAGCAATTGTAGTGGAGAACGTTCATTTTCACAGCTTAAGAAAATTAAAAATAAAACAAAAATTGGGATCAAAAGAAAGTTTATTACTTATAAGAACTTATAACAAGTAAAAGCGCTATATTATTCTAAGCCAATTCTTATATACCCTTCACCACGTGTAGGTATGTAATAGGAAGTGTGTGTATGTATTTACATATCCTAAAGGCAGTTAAAGTCTTAGAAAACTTAATTTTTGTATAATAGAAATCTACGTCAGTATAGGTTTTTCGCCTATATCTTTGCAGATTATGGACCAATTACTCCAATTTTTTCAAACATGTCTATATTTTATACAAAAACTGCAAAATATTATTTTTTTTGAATAAAAAAATGGTGATCGTCTTTTTTTGCTTATATCTCAGCCGGTTATTGATGAGTAACTAAATCGACTTTCCTATCTATAAGGATCCAGAATATATACAATAAGGGTTAAAATTGTTCACAAAGTTTTTAGCTTTCACAAAATATGCGTAATAAGACATACAATTCAAACTTATATACAATTTTTAAAAGTTAGTTAAAAGAGATTTTAGTTGAGTGTTCCAAGTGTGAACAGTTATGACCGCAGTTGAAAATTGATTGTTTTGTGGGTCCTTGTATTACGTGTGCCCACCCTTTGTTTTTTTTAAACTGTTTTGTTTCTTTTTGGCATACTACTAAATATGTCAGAGTATTTGGATCAATATTTTCCCAATCTTCTTCAGCACGCTTTCAAAGCTCATCTATGTTCTTTCTTTTACTTCAACACTTTTATCCACTCTATTAATTTTTGTCTCATCCGACCATTCAATCATCAAAATTGATTTTTGGTCATGGGTGGTTAAAACTGTTGAACTAAAAGAAAGAAATATTTGCCAGACATTGAAATTTGAAGGTGGCTCATTGACGGCTTTGCGGGAACCAGCTTGATATACTCCACCAAATTAGAGGCAATATGTGTGCATCAGATTTTGTAAACATTCTTGAAGTCTTTTACATTCCAGATCTAGAAATTTACGGCTTAAAAAAAGCTTAGGTTAAGTGAAGTCTTTTTAGGTTTGAAAGTTTTTGACGAAGGCTCAAGAGGAACGAAAAAATTGATTTTTTTTAATATA
>NDXZ01097824.1:0-15512 GCA_003055125.1 Paykullia maculata | reverse complement strand
CCCAAATATATATACTTTATAGGGTCGCAAATGAATACCCTTAACACATGTGTGTGTGTGAAGGGTATAAAAATGGCATTTCCATTCCTGTTTATTCTACTACATAAAAATGGGATATCAATTTATGCTGAATGTCAGCTTTAGCATAGAAACTTGCAAAAGAGTATTTACAACTACTCTTTTAAAATGGGTTGCAATATGTATGTTTATTTAATTAAGAAAGTAATTATGGCAGCGATTTGTATATCTATATTTATATTCATATATAAATAAGAAAAATGTGTGTATGTACATATGTTTGTATTTTATAGCTGGCCACAACATTGGACCGATATTTTTTAAATTTTTAATAGTCCAAAAGGAACTATAGGCTAAAATTTTTTGGAAATTTTGAATGTCCCGCCCACTTTTCATCTAAAAATATAAAAGAGCAACGATTTGACTTACTGACTGATTCATCATCGCACTGCTCAAATGAATAAAGCTAGAGACACGAAATTTGGACTATGGGTTCCTCTACCACTGTAAATATTTACTAAAAAGGGATTTTTGGAAGTTCATATTTTTAGGGGGTGAAAGAGGAAAAAATCGGTAACCTTATTTCTGCTAAACAAAACCAGGTTAAAAAGCAAATTTCAAAAAGCGATGTTTTCTACTTTAAAAATAAGCGGACAGGTTTCTGGTACTTTTTTGAAATTCGAGTGACTAGGGGGTAATAACGGATAAAAAGTATATTTTGGTACTTTCTTAGGGCCGTTTGCCACTTATAAACCAATAAACTTAGAAATGTATTTTTTAAATTTTGATAGAATTCATGTAAGGATTCACTTCTACTAATATACAGAGTGTCATTTGAAAAAAAATTTTGACACTGAAATGGTAATGAAAAAAGTACCAAAAGGGGGAAAACGGGTAAAAAAACATATTTTGGTGCTTTTTTTGGGCTCCATATAATTACTGAACCAATAAACATAGAAATATTATTTCAATTGGATTCGTCACTCCTCCAAAAAGTCTGAACACATATTTGGTACTTTTTAGAAATTTAAACTTATAGGGATAAAAATTGTACTTTTTCTAAATAAAATATTTTTGTGAACTTTTATAGGTTTAAATAAAGATCTATTTTAGCTTTGACACTAAAAGAGTACCAAAAAGAGAGTAAGCCGGGAAAATGCGTTTAATATTAAATTTCTGGGCCAATTTGGCCCATTGAATACAAGGGTTCCTTCAGAATTTCTTCAGTTTGGAATATTGTTAACCTTGAATAAACACCTTTGAGCCAAAAACAGCTAATGGTACGATTGGGGTAGCGAAGTAGACCGGGTTTAAGCTTGTATAATATATAAAATTTCCTCAGATTCATATTAGGAACATAAAGCCGCAAATTATATAGGGTCTTATCAAAAGTAAATTACAAACAAATTTAACAATGTTTCTTCTTAAGCCGAAAAAGTTTCAATATCTGCCTATAACCGTTTTAAATCTGCTCAATTTTATTTTCCATGAGAAAACAAATAAAAATAAAAATTCTCACTCCCTTTACCAATTTATTACAAACAAAAATAGTTATTATTTATAAATTTTTCTAAGTGTATTAAATGTTTATTGCTTATTGTATAGACCATGGCAATGGCATTTTTACATGCGACATGTGGGTGTATTTTTTTTCTTATTTTTATTTATTTGTTTTTTTTTATTCTCTTTTCGGGGTGGTCATTTGGTTTCGGTCATTCGTCTCTCGTATTGTTAAAATGACTAAAATAACAACAACAACAACATTAACAAATTCACAAAACAATTCAGTTGATTCAAATGAACAAAAGTACATATGATTTGCTTGGTCGCACTGTTGGCCAATTGGTTTTATATGCCAACAACAAAAAATAATGTCACACATTTTTTACACATATACAAACATACGACTACTTGTGAAAAACTTGACATATTTGTATACATTAACAAAGATACACATAGACACACACACAAACCGTCAATAATATTGTGAGTATTTAGTAGCGTAATTTTTTTTTATAAAATAAAACATGACAAAATAACTTTTACATAAATATGGTAAATATTAGACATGTACATTCATACATACATACATACATATGAATACATCCAAAATTTAATCAACATTTTTTCTTTTTAATATTTTCATTAATAAAATGCAACAGCTAAATATATTATTTAATAAATTTAATAAAAATCTAAAAAAAAATTTGCATAAATTGTTGGCATTTTATTGCTGTTTGACTTTGATTTAAATATAAAAAAAAAATGAATTTAATTGGATTTATTTAACCTTTAGGAATAAATTGCATTCTTTGTTTAAATATACTTTAATTGCCCCCAGATCATGACACTCTAACATACAAACACACAACTGTGTATGTGTTAAAGAAAATTGTTCAAAAGATTACTTTCTTATCTGCCAAGATGTTAAATTGATTTAATTTTCAGTTAAAATCAAATCAAAACAAGATTTTCTCAATTTTCATTTTTATAACAAAGCTTGTAAAGTACAAACAATAAAAACATATGAAATAACAACAACAAATGCAATAATAAAAATATGAAAGAGAGAAATAAATATAGAAATTGTAATAATAACAGAAACTGATTTTTTAATATCCTTTTTAAAAAGGCAAAAAACCCCTTGCATATTTACTTTTGAAAATTTTATTGTTTATTTATTGTATTGTAAAAGTTACAGTGAAACACAAAACTAGATATACATTATAAGCTAAGACAAAAATAAGGTGGAATATGTTGATGGAACATTATCACAGATTATATTAATAATCCTTATTAGTCTACTCTTATCTGGATGTGTAAACATGACACCTTAGCTGGCGATTAGATTCCATCGAAAGGATTTGCTTTTGTGGGCGACGATGTTTGCTGGAAAATTTTTATATTGCATTTTTAAAAATAAAAATTAGGAAATAAAAATTACTTCTTCTACAACCAAATGGATTAAGCCACGAAAAGACAGAAAATCAAACAACAAAATTACTTAGATGTGGTAACACGAGATTATTCTGAACTCTTACCAAAGACATTAAGTTGTCTTTTAAAAATTTCTGGAGGGTTCTTAATTTTTTGCACTTGAAAATATTTACCCCAACAATTATATAGTGGAAAAGAGTAACCGACATTCTATTTTTAAAATAGAACATAAACTATTGCAAGCCACACACGCTGCGACCGTCTTTACAATTCGGTTTGAAATCAAATCAATAAAAGCACGCATCTCGTTTGAGTTTTCTGATTTTGTTTTTTTTTATTTTCGGCAAATAAAACTTTTGCACATTGTTTTTGATCTGTGATCACTATAAAAATGAAACAATGCTATGCCAAATGCTCATTGAAGTTACAACCATGTCGTACAACTAGCCAAGAAATCAATACCTTTTGATTTTTCAAACAAACCAGACACAACGTCATACAACGAGTCTCCACAATTCGCATTTTCTTGCAAAGCATCCTGAAGTTGCACTAACGGTTGCAGCGTGTGTGGCTTCATAAAACTATGAAAAAACTAAACAAATTTTTAACAAATTTTATTTCTAACTTCCTTAAATGTATTTGCTGATCCAAAAACATGTCTGATACTGTAAATCTCTTAGTGATTCCCAAACATTTTCTTTATGTTCCATGTTTATAAATAGAAAACTTACAATAATATTTTTTGGAAATCTTTCCTGCAGCGGCAATTACTACTGCTAAAGCTTACGAAATATTTGCAATTAGCCCATATCATCCCAGTGTTCGTTATTCGAACAGCAAATTTTATGCGTTTTCAAATGCTTTTTTCCTTTTTTCTTTCCTAAAACTCATTTTTTTTTTATTTTATAAAATTAGATATTGTAAGAGGTTAGCATTAAATGTAAACCTAAAAGTTTTTAATTTTGTTACATACTCAATCTCAAACTAGCTACGAAACACCAAATCTCTTAAAGTTATTCGAAAAAATTCTCTGGGACGATAGGACGTTTTAAATCCCTTTTAATAAATAAAAAAAAAAATGTGTTATTTCTCTTTAAATTTTTTTTTATCAAAAGCTATCGCTTATTTTTAATTTTTTTTTAATTTTAAAGATTTATCAAAAATATAAGAAAACTTATAAACAAAAATTAAAGGGAAGTTTATCAATAATTCTTTGATCTTTCCCTTCAACGTTAAAAAATAGCAAACAAGTTATTACTGGTTAGGAACTACTGCTGCAAACTCTCCTTGAAATAACACATCTCCACATGGCTGCGTGTTCCGGCATACATATGTACATTTTAAGTTCAACTCAAGTTTAAATATACAACAATTGCAAGTTCGTAACACAAGTTAGTTTAGTACCATTTGAAAGATACTATAAAGTTTATATTATTGTAAGCAGAAGTTATGACACAAACTTAAGCAACAAACAATAAACTCTTGAATTTTAAATAAATATTTTTTTATATCCTCTACTATCTTCTATCGTGATAGAGGGTATGTTTAAGTTTATCATTACGTGTGTAACATTTAGAAATATTCATTTAGGCCCCAATAAATTACAAAAGTATATTATTGATCCTTGTCACTCTCTGAGTAATGTCCATCTGTCTGTGGGAAACATTGTTACGGTATAACTTTTTAGCCAAATAAAATGAAGCTTATCCTTATAATTTTTCCAAACAAGCTTGATATTGAACATTAAGTAAATGGACTAAGAAAGCCATGCATTTTTAGAACAAAATATGAAAAAATCCTTAAAAAAGGTTGTCTTTGCAAATTTCATAAAATAATTTTTAAACAATCGAGCGGAATATTATAAACCTACACACATCTAAGTTAACAGTTTAATCAAAAAATGGTTGACCTAAAATTACTTACATCGGTTTAGTAGGAAAAAAGAAAACAAAAATGCTTATTAGTTAAAAAATATATTAGAAATCAAAGCCGTAATCAAATAAAATAAAGCGACACTGGCCACCTTGTTTATTAGATTATGTTTTCTAAGGACTTGCAAAGTCGTTTGCCGACAATATTTTGCAAGTCATTTCCAATTGATGAAGGGCATTTAAAAATCGTGATGACCATATATAGCATTTGAACTTACTTAAATCTCTACTTAAATTTTTAAGCAATATTGTGTGTACATACGTACATATGTATGTAAAACATAAGTATGTATGTATGTATAATATATAAAAAAGAAAAACTGATGAAAAAGTTTATTCACATTTAAGGAAAAATCTATATTTGGATTTTATTTATTTTTTTTCCTACAATCTTTTTTTATTGCTTGATTTATGTTGCTTGACATTTCTAAAGAATTTACATAAAAATTTTGATACCGAAATTATTTTTCATTATATATAGCAAATAATTGACAAATCATTTGCATGTAAAAAAATAAACCGTTAATTAATTTTCGCTTTTGCTTGGCTAAAACAGCTTTTCGTGTAAAATCATTTGACAATATTCCATACATTTTTGCACTTAAATTAGAAATTTTTAAAACAAACAAAAAAAACACCAACAAAATGTCTTACAAGTAAAATTGCAATGTAGAGTACAAGATAAAGAATTTTAATTAATATTTAAAGCAAATGAAAAGAATATTAGTATAGGAAGAGGGAAGACAAGAGAGCAACTGAGTGAGGGTGGCAAAATTGCTCAATGACGCATTGATAGAAAATTTATTTAAAATATTTGTAAAAAAAAATTGTTTTAGCTAAATGGAAACAAAAATAAGAAAACACGCAAAATAAACAAACAAATAAATTACAACTTTGACCTTCACCTTGTTAATAGTTCAACATATTTTGGATACAAAAATTCATGAATGACAGAACTAGGACAAACTTAATTATGTACAAAAAATTGCTTATTATTTATTGTTTACCGGTAGAAAAAAATATCAAAAATTATTATTTAAATAGATTTTTTGTTTTCAAAACACAACAACAGATTTTATTAAAAACACATTTTCTCACCATAGATTTTCAAGTTTATCCACATTGATCCAGCAACACAAAATTTTAAACAACCAACCTTTGCTCAATGAATGTGGCCAGTAATGATGCTAATGGCAGTAAAAAAAATGTTATTTTGCTACTTCCATTACTTTTTCATCTCTTTTTTTTTCCTTCATCGTGGATAAAAAGTGAATTATTTGTTAAACAGGTTTATTTTATTGTTTTGTCTTTAGCTCTTCTCTATGCGGTCGTTGTTCCTGTTGTTGTTGCAGATTTTGTGGTGTAAATAATTCACTTTTAGTGGGTCATGAAAATAATCTTTAAAACAGCAGACATCAATAAATTTTAAAAATCCCATTGTAAATTGTATGAAAATAATATAAATGTTGTCTTTTTGATACAAAAAAAAAAATTTACAATTTAAACTTTTGAACATAAAGTTTTTTATATTTTGTGTCTCTTTTGAGGATAAAAAGAGACACAGACACAGAAACAACAAATGCAAAATTTTCCCTTAACTCCAAAGCCACAATTCTTAAAATTAATTTTTTTTTAATATTAAAATTAAAAGAAATATGTTTTGTATAAAATTTATAATTTAAAACTTTCTTTACAGATTAAAAAAATGATTTCTCTTTGTATATAAAAGAAAGATAAAAATAAATTTTAAAAAGTTGCCCATTTGGCAGAACTTCCAAAGATTCCTTTAAGCAAACATTTAAAAAAATCTATGTTCAAAAAAATTCAACAAATTCTATTTCTACATTTCTATTTTTACAAAACAATCTTTTTGTTTAGTAAAACTTTTAATAAAACACTCTAAAGAAAAACTTTTCAGATCGTATTGCTTTATGTCATATCAACTGCAATAGTTCAACGCTACCAAGACATTTGTATAATGAAAATTTAGCAACAGTTTATACACTGCGTATTACGAGCTGACAACTAGAATGCCGTTTTGCCTAAGCAGTTCTTCGAAAAAATGAACTTTTATCGGCCGCTAAATTTTAAAAAATCAACCCTGAAAATTAGCGAAGCCGTATTGTAATGCAAAAAATTGGCAAAATTTTAGCAAAGACAATAACGATATTGTCTTTTTCCTTTAATTTTAGCAATATCATCATCCCTAGTTTTGGCATTTGATTTTTCCCTCCATAATACTGAACAGCTGTTTAATACAAGTTGGCAAAATTTGGCAGAGCTCACTTTAAGCACTTTGCTATCTGCAGTTTGTAACTGTATTATAATTTAACTCTGCTCTTACTTCATGCCAATTTTTCATTATACATATGGCCGTTAATTTTCGCATCCAAGGAATTCCCTTTAAGTTCTGGCTTTTTATGAAGGCTAAGACTTTGCGCTGTAATAATTTCCCAAAACATAATTTTATGATGAATCTTTACTCTAGAAAAAGCAAACCACCTTCTCTCAAGGTATTTTCCTTCAAGTTGCAAAACCCTACACTTCATAGTGTCCGTCCATATCAAGTAAAAAATCGATAATATTTCTTAGATCCTTTCTTTTAAGAGATATAAGGATCCTTAATCTGCCATTATACCGGCTAAGAACTTTTTGATATGGGTTTATTTTTACAAGAAACAAAGTCAGGCCTTTCAAAAGCAGACAGCTTTTTCAAAACATAACCAGAAGGTACAGAGCAAAACAACTCTAGTCTAGTTTATGAAATTACTAGGTAGTCGAAAGGATGTGAATAAGAATGAAAATGATTTATAGTGAGAATGATTTATCAATATCAAATATGAATATTTACCCATCAGCAAGGCCCTTAAAATGCTTTTCTAAATACAACTGCGGTACACCAGACTCGGGCCTTTATCTAAGGACACAAAGTAGTTTAAATGGTTTAAACAAAAATCTCTACTTAAAAGGATCTAAATAAGGTTATCAACCAGATTTATTTCAATGTTTATATGTTCACTCAAGTCTTTACATTTACGTTTATTTTAATCCATTTGATCTTTAAAAAAAATATTTTAAAGCGAGTTTAAAACAATTTCTTTATATAAAAAGCACTTAAAATTAATTTTCTCTTAAAAAAGAATTAAAAAAAACTTTATTTAAGAAATCTTTCTATAATATCCCGTTGAAGGTTTTAGCAAGAATTTTTAATGTCGCTCTAGGAAGAAACTTTGAATTGAAGAAACTTTGAAACATGAATCGTGTCTTTAGAGAAAATATTTATAAAAATCTCGCTTAATCAATAATTTTTAAAGGATTCTTTTATTAAGGAGATTTTCTTTTAGAATAAATAAATAAAACAAATTTCTTTTTTGAATAATTTTATATTAATTTGTTTCTCTGTAAAGAAGTTAAGGCAAATTCTTTGTTTAAAGAAATTTTCTTAAAAATCACTACCTTCGTAAAAAGCTTTAAATATACAAGGTGTGCCAAAAGAAGTCATCCGGGCCAAAAGAAGTCATCCGACAGCAAATGGCGGCCAAATTCAAATGTTTTGACATTTGTGAACGCGGAATAATTGTGTCTATTTTTTTGCGTAACAATTCGTCTGTCGGCTGACTTCTTTTGGCCCACCTTGTATTATGACTATATGGATAGTTTTTGGTAAGTCTCTCTCTATATTAACAATGTATGTCTAATAAGTTGAAATATTGAATTTTTAGCAAATTTTCTCTTTTAAGAAAATATTTTAATAAGACTTTACCAATAAAAAACTTTTATAAAAATAATAATTTTGAAATATATTGAACCTCAAAAATGTGTCGTCGAACAAAAAAGTTTAAGAAACTTTTGCCATGAAGCATTTTATCTCTGTGCGAGTAAGTGTTTGTGTGTTTTAAAGCAAAAATTATATCTCTTACTTTAGCAACTTAATACTGGTGTAATAAATTAATGGCACATGCTAAACTTTGTGATTGTCGTTTCGTTACGTTCGTTGTCAAGGCAAATAAATTTTATTTAAAACTACAAATCTAATGCCAACCTGCCTGCCATTGCCACCGATTACTGCAGCATTTTCTCTAATTTGCTTTCGTTTTAAGTTAACAGCAGTATAAAATTGTTGTCAGTGTAACAATATTAATACTTGAATAATTCTATGGAGTTTCTAAATTATTTTCTAATACAAAAAAAACCAAAAAAACTAGACAAAAAATGAGATAAATTAGATTTTGACTTATGTTTTATTGGCCTTGTTATAATAATGTGTTTCTGCTATTATTTTTATTTTTTTGCAAACAAAATCAAATCATATCTTTGACCTAAATTTAAATTCACAGACCATTAGAACAATAATGTTTATGCGAAAAAAAAAACAGCAGCGAGATTTCTTTTGAATTAAATAACAACAATAAGAATAAAAGATTTTTTTTATTGAAAATTAAACGAGTGTTAAAAAAACCACAACATCCGGTTGAAATTATGGTATAAACAAATTTATTGCATTCTGACGTTTATCTGCTTTGCTAAGAGCCAAAAATTTTTGACAAGGAAATTCTAAAAGTATTTTGAAATTTTAAGACAACTTAGATACAACATAATCTCGGGAGCTTAAGTCCTTAAAAGAAAGTTTGATGTTTTCTTAAAATTGATAATTTAAAAGAAAATTAAAAAAAAAGAAACTAGAAAACTGCTGAAACTGAAAACTGCTATTAGAAAAAAGTGTTTATAAACTTTTAAATTATTTTCTATACAAAAGCAAAGCCTGGTATTTACTTGTTATACAAAAAGTGTTTAGGTGTTTAACTCCAAACATGTCTCTATATAAATCCCGTTATAAAAAGACAATTTAAGAAAAAATTTTCACAAATAGAATAAACTTTCTATAAAGATGTTGTTGTACAAAATTATTTTTTAAGAAAAATTGTTATAAAAATATTAAGAATTAAAAATTGTTCTAAAAAAATGTCTATGAAAAAATATATTTAAATAAAATAATATGGGTATTTGAATTGTGTATAAAATTTTTCTTATAAATAATTATTCTTTTATTGAACATATTAGGGGAATTCGTTTAATCGCTAAGATGCATTTTATGCCTCCCAAACTCTAAATATTATAAGAAGTTGAAGAATTTAAGAGGCATTTTAGCGATTAAACGAATACCCCTTATATGTTCAGAAGAAGAACATTTATTTGTTATACAAATTGTGTTATGCACAAATCTTATACCATATTAATTATTTTACCCAATTATAGTTATACACAATTCTTATGGGAAAAAAACTGTTATAAAAACTTTTTGTTGATAAACCAATAAAAAAAAAAATAAGGTAAAGGTTGTTGTAAAATAAATTCTTTATAAAAAAAACATACATTTTTAAACTGTTATACAAATAATTTTCAGCAAGAAAATCCATTAAAAATTAATTGTTATAAAAAATTATTTCCGCAAGAAAATCTTACATTTTTTTTTTTTTTGTAAAAACCTTGCTACGCAAAAATTTTTATTTTATAAAAACTGTTATGCCAAACACATTTCTAACAATAGCTTTCATAAACAAAATTTTGTTAAAGAATACCTGTTGTTACGCACTGAATTAAACAAGTTTCTGTAACAAAAATAAAGTTCTTTCTTAATTTAACTCTAACTAAAAGGCGTTTACTAAATAAGAACTGTTATACAAAATACATTTCTAAAAGAAAGCTGCTATATTTAAAAGTAAAACGACAATGCGTATATTTAAAAGAAATTATAGTTGGTTTTTGTAAAAAACTGTTATATAAAACTTTTTTTATTTAAAATTGTTTTTTTTAAATATATAAAACTGTTATACATTAATTTTTTTTAAAATTTTCATTGAAAATGTACCTCGAAAATATATTTTTTAATACACTTTTTTTTAATTTTATTTGTTTGCATTAAAATGTCTTTAAAATTGTTTTGCAGAGAAAATTTTTTAGAAAAATATATGAAAAATTTATCAAAAATTTTGCTTAGAAAACAATTTACGTTAGAAAACATTTGCTTTAAATCAAGAAATTGTTTGTTTTTTATGTAAAGAATTATAAAAAATTTCTTTTATACAAAAAATTTTTAGAAAAAAATTTTTTAATGAAGAAATTTGTAAATATTTAAATATTTAAAATTTTAATAAAAAATTATTTTTGAAGCAATTTTTATTTATTTAGAAGTTTCTAGAAATGTTTTGTAAATTTATTAAAAAAATAGGGTACCAAAAGTGCTTTAATTTACCACGAATTTATTTTTTTTCCAAATTTATTCGAAAATCAAAATATTATCTCAATTCGCTCTATTTTTTGTTGAATTTTTCTCTCTCTTTCTCTCTCTCAAAGTGTTTGAATTTCGAAAATTTGTTTATTTGTTATTTTCATTTTGTATTCTTTTAATTATTCATGTTCAGTTTCAAAAAAATGTTGTTCTTAATTGTTTGCCAATTTTGAATTTCGAATAAAAAAAAAATATTTTGTATTCAAATCGTTTGTTTCATTAGTTGTTTTACAAATGGGTGCTCGCACAGACTCGAAATTATTCTAAACGGTGGCGAACAGACAGTGCATATGTTTTTTATATCTTAAGAAATCAAAAGAAAATCCATTTGATTTTGTGTAAATTTGAAAATAATTTTTTTTTTTATTTTTTAATGCGTTTTAAAGTTTAAAAAAAATCTTATAAAAAATACAAAAATAATTTGAGGCCTTTTTGGCGCCACACAGTAATTTACTGGAATTTGGAAACATTTGAAAAGAAATATAAATGTGCTGACTTTGTTTTTATGTTTTTCAAAAATAAAATTTTAAGTGTTTTTTTGCGTTTTGATAAAAAAAAAATTAATTGCAGTGGTTGCTGGTTAAACTAGAAATCTACGAAAATAGTTGTGTGGAAAAAAACCTATAAAATTTTGTTCTATAAATTTTAATTGTTCTGGAATATTAAATGTGAATTATTTAACAAGGTATTTTAATATAAATAAATTTTTAATTGTTTTGGTTATTTTTAATTTAAAAATTTATACCAAATTTTTGTGTAGTTTGAGTTTTTAAATACTTTTCTTATGAAGCCTGAATAAACTAATATTTTTTTTTCTTTCTTTGGTTTTTAAAGAATTTTAGTTTAAGAAATTAATTAACATATGTACATACGTAAATGGAAAATTATTTTTGTATGTTTTATTTTAAAAATATGTTTAATTTAAAAAAAAATTATTGAAAATTAAATGTTGCAAAGGAGCAGACAAACAGACAGTTACATTTTTAAATACATTCTAATCCTCATTCATAACAAATGTTGTCGTTTATTAAATGAAATTTTCATTCTAGTTTTGATTAATAAACCTTTAATGACTTTAAAAATTGTTTATGTATATGGAGGTACCCATACCTGTCCTCTTCTTGTTTGAGTAGAAAAGGATAACTTTTTATACAATTTTTTCTATCTTTTTTATATTTAGCAAACATGGAATTTTATTGTCCGTTTTTTTTTTAATCCGGAACTATTAAGTTCCTTTCTGAGTAAGTAAAGAAAACCCACAGTTCAAATTTTATATCTCTGGCTTAATGCATTTAGGTGATGATGAATCAGTCGGTTTGTCAGTAACGTTACCCTTTTATAAAAATTTAAAATTATTTTTTTTTCTACTTAAATAATCCAAAAGACCCATAGAAAAGATAATAAAATTACTCACATGTCTGCAAAGTACCTCTGGCTGTCCGCTTGTCTATTTGTTTGTTTTTTCTCCAAATGTCTGCAGTCACTTAATAAATATTGCAAATAAGATTTTAGCAACTTTTTAAATTTGCTTCGCTTTTCTTTTACCTTCAACACGTTGCACTATAATCAACTTACTTCTCGGCAACAAATTTTACCACCGGCAGACATTAAGCTCTAACTAATTCTTGAAAAAAAAACTGAAAAGAAAAAACCTTAAAAGAACGCAGAGAATAGAATCTGGAAAAACGATTTAAAACAGAAATTCCCTAACTTTTAATTAAATTAGATAATTTGTTAATACTTTTTAATAACTAGATATTTTCGAAACTATAATACAAAGTCAAGCTTATAACTATATTGTTTTTTTATTTAAAAACTGTATCTTGGCGTCAGATTCCATATGAAAAGGACGCAACGGCATAAAACTGTGGTAAAATTAAAGCTTAAAAGCAGCATCAAATTTAAAAAAAAAAATATTTTTTTGGCAAAAAGGTTTTTATAAAATTTGTTTTCCCCTATAAAAAAAACTTTTTTTATTATTATGTTTTTTGGTTCCTATAAGAAACAAAGAGCTACAAATGAAAAGAATACTCTCTTTAAAGACAGAAAATATTTTCAGTAACTAGTGAAGCGGTTGTATATTTTTAAAAAACGCCCTACTTTGTGAATCCCTACATTCGATTGTTTACAGCTTGTAAATGCACAAATCAATAAATTTTTTTCTAAATAAAAAAAACAACAAAACATAGCACGTAGCCCATAGCCAGTATACATAAATAAATACTTAGAAAAATATACAAAAACAAAAGGAAAAATTTCTACCTTATTCTAAGTAAACAATCTTTCTCAGCACCATGGATGGACTCTTGTTAATGCCAGACAACCTGCTGGGCAAAAATGCACGTCCGTCTATACTTACAACGGCATGTTTGTGCAAAACAATGCATGTTTGCCTTTTTTAACAGAAGATATTTTCCAGCAAACTAAAGATTAACTGATGCCGTTTTGCTAAAAAAATATGTAAATTTTTTATTGAAAATTGTAAATCTCTTTGAAATTTATTTTTTACTTTTTTTTAAATTCTATTTACCTTTTAAAAACAGTTTTACTGAATATATTGTTTTGAAAAAACAAATATATACATTCATATAAATAAAATAGATATTTTAGGCCATTACAGAAAATCCCACCTTTTTCATATTTCTTTTTTAAAAAACAAATACTGTGAAATTGAAAGTAACAACAAAAACCTTCCTATAGATTAAAAGGTTGCGATAAACTTTAAAAAATACTCTCAAAACATTAACAGTAACAAACAAATGAATAAGTGCAATAACGAGATATAAAAATATCAAAAGAAATAAATATTTTATGAAAAATAAACTATAATAGAAATAGACAATTTATAACAAATTTCATAAAAGCACAACGAATATTTAAGACCTTATTTCGAGGAACACAGAGTCTGCTTATTTAGTCTATTTTTATATGTAAAATTTTTATATCCATTTTCAAACTAAAGCTTTTCATATTTTTTTAAAGACTAAAACAAAAAATTTATAATTTTATCAGCAATAGTAAAAGCAAATATTATCTGAAAAACATTCCAATGAGACCCGAAAAGTTCACATAATCACTGCAGTTAGTTTAAACCACAAAACAACAGCCAAAACCCAAAGACAATTGATTTTGTGTTGTTATGACAAACACGTACTCTCCTTAGATTTTCCCACACTATTGTTAAATATAACAGGTTTGTTTTTACAGTCTTGTCGAATTTGCTTTAGTTTAATTTTCATAAAGGCAAAACAATGAATGTCCTTGCGCATACCTTTATTATACAGATTTTTTGGTGATTTTTCTGAAAATATATAGCATAATGTGGGGAAACAACAACAAAAATATATCTATTAAACATTGACTTTATACTTAATAAAACGATGAATTTAGTTTGTTGATTAGTTGGTAGCTTTTTGACAAAAATTAAAAAATGTTTACAAAATCGGCTTAAAAAACTTTGTTTTCTTATAAGTTCTATTAAAGGTAGTAATAGTTATGTTCCTAAGACTTAAACAATTTGGCAATATTTTAGTCTATTAAGGGGATTTTTCTGTAATCGATAATCCACGATGGACCTTGGTTGGTTGGTCAGCAGGTCATTCAACCTGGTCTCAGATATCTCACCAAGGTCCTCCAGCATGTTGCTACCCAAGAATCTGTGCCTCCTTACAGATAGGGTGGGACATTCGCAGAGAAGATGGAGGACTGACTCATCCCTCGTCTCATCCTCACAGCTGCGACAGTGGTCATTATAGGGGATGCCGAGTCGTTCCGCATGCTTTCCTAACATCCAGTGACCCGTCAATACTGCCAGCAACCTTGATATGTCTTTCCGGCCATGACTCAAGAGTTGCTCAGTGCGTCTGATATTAAAGGAGGGCCACGTCAGCCTGGCGGTCTTACACGTGTCCAGATTCCTCCACCTATAGTTAGCCTTATCAAGAAAGTAACTGGATATGCTGCTTTTTATGGTCCCCAATGGAGTTGCGACTGAGCTCGCACTAGAGACGTTCAAATCAGATCCCTCCTTGGCCAGTTCATCTGCCCGTTCATTACCATAGTGGCCCCTATGCGCAGGGACCCAGACTAGAGTAATGTTGAACAGTTGCCTTACCCTCGACAGTTCCATCTTACATTGATCGACTAATAGGGAAGTGGTGTTGTATGACTTAAGTGACAGAAGTGCCGCCTGACTGTCGACAAAGATACCGATATTCCCCTAAATATTATTGTCACGTATCAGCATGCATGCCTCTCGAACGGCAAATACTTCAGCCTGAAATACACTACAGTCGTCCAGTAGACGGCATGACACACTTATGTTGAGTTCCTCGGAG
>NDXZ01097815.1:0-12206 GCA_003055125.1 Paykullia maculata | reverse complement strand
AAAAAATAACTGTTCAAAGATTTCATTGCTCTCTTAGTCAATCGATTTAAAAAAATTTTATTATTTATTTATTTATTTACAAATTTATTATAATTAAAAACTACAATAAATCAAAAGCTAAGAGCACTAGCAACAATGGCTATCGACTTAGATTTTTAATTATAGCATTGTACAATATTTATTTTTTTAATCGGTTAACTATTAAGGGAGTTATAAACGTAAAAAGTATATACTAACTTATAACCTAAACAAGTTATGTAAAAAAAGGTTTTTGTAAAAACATATAATAATAATAATAAAAAAAAGCTGCTGGAAAAGTGTAAAAAACAATAGAAGAGGTTAAAAATTTAAAGCATCAAATTAAAATTACAAATATTTTTTTCATGCTTAACGAATACGATCTACAAATCCCATTTCAAACACAACTGACAAAAATATTTAAGTTTGAGTTTAAGACAATAATAAATAAATTTTTAAATCATTTTAAACATTAAGGTAAGAGCATATTTTTAAATTATTTCTAATTCTTTATTTGTATTTGTTAAAGATTTATTCATTAATACATATTCAATCATTAAGGATTTTAATTATCAAAAAATTCCAAACAATTTTAAATATCGTTAAGTTTTAGACTTTACTGTTAATAAAAAACTAATGTAAAGCGTATAAATCCTTTACAAAAATTCCTTTTTGCGAACGCGAGCTCTCCCAAAAAAAAAAACCAGCCGTTTAAAGGTTCCATACATAAACTTTAAAGGCACTTTAAAAGGTTAACAAATTTATGAAAAATATAAACTAATTTACAGGGTGATTTAGTTAAAGAGAAAACTTGCTTGTGATAGTGCCATTACATACACAATTACACACTATAAAGTGTGACAGCTTTAGTACACAAAAAAATACAATCGGCTGGGCCTAGTGTGGCGTTATCTTGTTTGTTAATATTTTTTGGTTCCGTGTTTGCTTCATTTGTATTTAGAAAATTTGCATGAAAAATTAATTTATTACCAAACGAATGGCTTGAACCAAAAACAACAAAACAACTTAAACAAAAAGGTTGCACGAAAAAGTGTAGCAAAGAGTTAATGAGCGAATTATTATGAGGAGAAAAAACAAAACAAAACAACAAGATGATGCTGAAAATTAATATATGAAACAACACACAACAGAAGCAAAGGTATAATAATTTATTTAAAAAACCTTCTAAGAAATAATTTTGTTTTTCTGTGTTTAAAAGCACATACATTTAGAACACATTTAAATAAGGTGGCACAAAAAGGTTAATGGATTTTTAAAGAGTTACACGCACACAAAGCAGCCAAAACAAATTGTGAACACATTATTTTTTTTAAGAGACTGTTTCAATTTAACACTTTTAAAGGCGAAATACTTGTGACAAAAAAAAACAGAACAGAAAATAAATAAAAAAGAATTACCAACAGTTTTTGTCATTAAGTTACGGCGAAGAAATAAAACATATTAATGAATGTCATAAATTAAAATTAAGGGAAGAAAAACTCATTATTTTACTCTAATGTGTTAAGTTTATGTTAAAAAAATACATAATTTTTATTACAATTATGTATTACAATTTATGTAGATTTTTAAGATTTTTAGGGAAGGATGCAATTTAAATTATTAAATTTAAAACTCTAGAATTTTAAACTAATACACTAGGGAAACATTTTAGAAACGAAGTTTATTCGGGTCCAAGTGGATAATGTTATGTGTAACTTCCTACTAAAAAGATAAAAATATTAGTTCTTAGCTAACTTGTATGCGGTATTGGGTCATGCTTATGCTTTATTTAAGTTGATTTCGAGTAATTTCTTTAAATACTAAATTCATATTTATGGCTTAATATGAAAACAAAAAATTTAAAAAAAATTTACAAGTTCAATATTTGTTAACGATTTGCATTTCTGTTGTGCCAGTGCTATTTCTATTTGAAATGTTGATTGGCAAGTACTTGTAAGTACATATTTCTAAGGATATAAGTATGTATGTGTATGTATAAATTTTACATAACTGTTATATTTCAATTTTTATACCCTTCACCTAAGGTGATAAGGGTATATATAAGTTTATCATTCCGTTTGTAATTTCAACAATATTCATTTGCGACCCCATAAAGTATATATATTCTGAATCCTTAAAGATGGGAAAGTCGATTTAGCCATGTCCGTCTGTCCGTCTGTGTATCTGTCCGTGTGTTAAAATCAACTTTTCTCAGCCCCCCGATGTCGTATGGACACGGTATTAGTATCAAACAATCAGAAATTTTCCCGAGATGCTTGCTATTGAAAATCACCCAACAAATCCGACAATTAACGAGATATAAGCAAAAAAAATATTTTATATTTGTGTGTAGGACATGTTTTTTGAGAAATTTCACTAAACAAATTTTTTTTTAGATGTAAGCAAAAAAAATTTTTCGAGATAAAGCAAAAACATTTCGAGATATAAGCAAAATAATTTTTTTTTTTTTTTTTTACACAAAAATGATTATATTTGTGTGTAGGACATGTTTTTTGAGAAATTTCACTAAAAATTTTTTTTTAAAAATTTGTTTTCGAGATAATGCAAACAAATTTCGAGATATAAGCAAAAAAAAATTTTTTTTTTTTTTACACAAAAATGAATTATATTTGTGTGTAAGACATGCCTTGCGTGAAATTTCAAAAAAAAATTTTTTCAAAACAAACAAAAATTTTTTTTCGAGATATAGGCAAAACAAATTTTTTTTTACGTAAATACACGCAGTGTATTTGGCACAGCCAAATATAGCGCTCTTACTTGTTTTATTTATTTTTATGTAGAATAAATCATATTCATTCATATTCAAATGTTAGCAATTTTGAAGACTTTTTTGTCGTGTTTACTACTTTGGCGATAACAGTGAAGCGGGAAAGCAATGCAGAAGGGTTTATTACATTCATACAGTCAATAGTTAGAATATCATCTCATAAATACACACAGCCATATGAATATGTTTTAAAGTATTTTTGAATGTAAATAAAAACCTATTACTTTTATCTCAAATCTATATACAACAAACGAGTAGAGTTTACATATATATACATATGTACATGCATACATAAATATTTTGTGTTAAAAATTTGTATGTTTTTTTTTTCTATATCTTTAGAAGTTTTTTATATATTTTTTTACATGGATGTATAATATTTGATTTTTCTATAGACATACGTATAGTATGTATGTATATCTGTTATTAAATTTGAAGTTTTTTTTATCAGCATACATACATACATATGTTCATATGTATATTTACATATGTATGTATATACACACATATATTTTATACTTTTCACGTTCTAATAGGGCCGACATCAATATTTTATTAAAACATCATCAAACAAATATTCTACTGAAAATAAAAGAGCGATCAACAACTATTAAATAAAAGAAAAAAATGTATATTTTTTAAATGTGTTTAATAAAAAAAAAAAAATAATGATATAAAAAAATTTGTTTTTTTTGTATTTTTTATGCAAATCCACATAAATCAAAACATGTATTTTGTTGTCGTTTCTTTTTCATGCTCGTGTTTGGTGTTAATTTGGATAAATTTTCATTTTCACTGTAAATCTAAATAATAATATCCGTACGTTAATATTATATTGTATGTGTAAATGTTATTTCTTTTTTTATTTGTTAGCAATACATTTGTAAAACATGAACTGTAGCGTGGCCCTAATTTGTGTTAAGCCAAAAAGTAAAAAAAAAAAAAATAAAATCTAATTGATTACAGTTTGTTAAGAATTTGTTTTCCTATTAATAATTTAAATTTTAAGATATTTTTACTTTTGACAAATATATAAAAATAATGAAAAAAAAATTAAGTTTTAAAAATAAATTGTTATAATTTCGTTATACCACGTTAAGAGCATCGAATATTGTTAATATTTCAGTAAAGTCAGGGGCCTAATTCTGTCATTCGATAGCGATCGAAATTATCTCAAACGTGCGAGTTTTCTTTGCTTTAGGTATAGGAGTTCCAATTGGAATTGTTAAGTTTCGATCGCTTTCTAATGCCAGAATTAGGCCCCACCTTTAGTCATGGTGACATTGATAAGCAAAGAGATATTCAGATAAATAATAATACAGGTGTTGCTGTATAAGGTGTTGTTTTTGATTCCCCATATACATATAATTTAATCTCAGATTTTTAAATTTAAGTTCACTTTTTATCCAAAATTCTAATTATTGAGAGATGACGCAAAGAATTATTTTGAAATATATGCAATTTCAAATAAAAATATTTTATTAAAGAAAATAAAAATAAAACAATATTTTTTACAAATAAAAACTGATTTGTTTTGGCAACCACGTTCTTTGCCAATCGAATATTTAAGCTTCTGCAATCGAATTTATCTTTTGCGGTTATAAAGTAAAATTTCTATTGCAAAGGTCACAATTGTTTAGTGCTGACCATAGAATTATGTAACTTATAAAATGCTTTAAGCATAAAATTATACATATTAATAAAACTTTTAAATATTTAAATCGAAAGTGTTTTCTGTGTGTAGAATTTTCTTAAGGAAACTAGTATGTAGTTTGGAAAAAGAGAGCAGTGCTACTTTAAAAATTCCAACAGTTAACAGCCAGGCAGTACCAGCCTTGATATCGCTCTTAAAATGTGCGAATGTCCTAGTTAAAAATCTTCGAGATTTTAGCAAAAGCAACCCAGTTTAATTTTCATGTTGCATCCAAGTTGCTGGAAATGTCGGCTGGCTTTTTATTTTGCAACAAATTTTTCACTGAATACTTTATTAACTGTCTGACGACCGTAAATATTTCGATTTTTATATTTTTTATGTAGTGTTTTAAGTGGATTAAAGTGTGGAAAAATAAATAAACATTATCCAGGCAAGAATATGATTAAACTATATTAAAACCTTAAGATTAATCAAATCAATTACTTTTAAAGCAAAGGAGATATGCGGCTATAAAAAAATCTGTTATTGATATTGATTATTATAAGATTTATGTAACTTCTTTTCGAGAAGCGTCATGTCTCAATAGTGATTTGTTTGGTCCACGCTAATGACTTTTTTTTGTGTTGCCCGCAATTGTTTGCTGCTAAAACTCGTGTGTAAAATTTACGAATATTGGTTTTTTTTGTTTGTTATATTTTTTTTTTGTTGCGTAAATTAATGAAAAAGTTTTATAATAAAAAAGTGTTAGAGTTTTTTGGTTTGAATTTCAGGTTTAATGTTGTAAATTTGTCTTTATGATTGATTGGGTTTATTTCGTTTGGAAACTACTTCAATTAAGTGCTTAACATTAAAAACATGAAAATAATATAAGAGTTTTTAATATGTACGATAATCCATTCTGGCAATAAGAGAAAAACTTCTAATGTCTGCTTTTGTCATATTTCAAGTTAATTTAAATAAAAAAATTACAGGCCCTTCACAAATAAAGAAAAAATCTTATTTCGTAAATAAAAATATGATATCGTTAATTGCAACAAATTTCAAATGATTTTTCGTTATAACTTCCTTAAAAACATTTTTTGATTAGAAGAAAGTTTGTAAATAACTTTTGTTTAATGAAAAGATTTTACAAATAAGAAAAAAATGTAAAAACTTTATAGGTATAAATATTATTTTCGATCTCTTTATTTCATTGAAAGTTTTTATAAATAAAAAAAATTGTTTTCTATAAATAAATGCAGCTTTAAAGGAACTTAGCTTTCAGTCAATTACTTTACGTTTCCCAAGAGCTTTGTAAAAAGTGAATTCACCTAAAAATTCTCAATTTCATTGTAAACTTTAATACGAATTTGATAAAATTTTACCCTTTTTTTAATCTTCTTTTGCAAATATTTTCAATAGTTCGTTTTTTACATTTTTTTATTATTTTATTACCTGTAACTTGGTATGTATGTACACATACATATGTATGTATGTGTGTATTTTCTGTGAAAAATATTAACCCAGTTTACAGGTTTTTTCTCAATTTTCATGCTTTTGAATTGAATATAGAATTGAATTTGATCACAAATAATACCAAAAAACATGACAGAGACACAAACATAGAGAAAAAATAAAAAAAGTTGAAAAAAGTATCTTATATCTCAATAAATAAAACTCACTTAATTTACAGTTTACTTTATATGCTTGTTGTTGATAGTTTCATTTTTTTTTTATTTAAACCCAATATACTTTTATTCGATTTTCTTTTTAATTTCACTCGAACCTGGGCTTGTAACCAAAAACAACCACAACAACAACAGTTTAATAACGAATCGAGGGTTTTAAATTCTTTTCCATATAAATTTATACAACATAAAAAATATTAATACTTTTTGTTACATGTCATATTTGTTTATTCTTTATTTTTTATTTTATAACATTTTATTCCTAGAATTTTTGGACTTTTTGTAAAAGTGTGAGTGTGGGTATGTATGTTTGTGTGTGTGTTTTTTGTATTATTTTTCAATCAGATTTTCATAGAATTTAAACATGATTTTTTTTTGAACAGTTATTTGAGAAACTTGTAAATTCATTACATGCCACAAATAATAATACATAGTAGCAACAAGAATAATAACAACAACAATGATGCAGCTACAATAGCCAACATCCGTGGAACAAATATTTAAATGGTGGATCCACTAGGTGTCATAATTTAAATGTTTTTAAAATGTACATATGTAAATATTAATATTACTGAGGTGTTTATAAATGTTCACTTTTAAATTAAAAGCAGTCGATACAAAACTAAAGATTTGCTGGGTTTAAGGCAATTTGTGGAAATAATAAATTCGTTTCGTTATTCTACGCAAGGATAAAGGATAATGTAATTTTCAAAGTATATTTTCTGGTACAAAAAACATCTTAAAAATTGGGGAATCTGTCGATTATGAATAAAGTTAAACATTAAATTTAACATTAAACCAAAAATTATCACAATATTCATGACTTAGGTCGGAATTCAGTGATTTGTCAACTATTTGTAAACTAAAATTATAACTATTGTTGCCTTAACTACTTGCAAACTAAGAGCTGTGAGTAAAATACCATTGCCATAAATGTTATAAAGTCCATAGGACGAAGTCTTTAATTTTTAGAAGCCAGCACTTAAAGTCCACCAGATTTTTAAGTCTGTTCAATCAGACAATGGCCCTCCATTTGGAAAACATTTTTAAGCGCAGAGAAATTCTAAAAACTTAAACCTATTTATGCCAGAAAAACTTATGAATTAAACTAAAATACTTTATCTTTGAAAGTCATAATGTCCACGACGCTATGACATACTAAAAAAAGTCAAAATATTTATTACTAAAGTGTCAAAATGTCCAAAGAACACATAAAGTTTTTATTAGGCAAAGCCTCCCTAGGATCTTTTAAAAAGGCTCTCTGGAAAACCTACATGCATTTATAAAGGGATAAATTTGTAAAAGCTTTGTCTAAAGATCGAAAAACTTTAATTGACAACATTTCGTTACATTAGAAAATTTCAAGACATTTTTGATTAATACACAGTTTATCAAAAGTTTGTCGAACAGTTTTCATTACTCTGTACCCCTTTTTGTCCTAACATTTTACCCTAAGTTTTTTCACGAATTTATTCATTTACATTTTTTTACATAAAAAAACTTTAAATATATTTTTACAATAAAGTAATAAAAGTAATAAAAAAAACTTGTAAAAATCTTTGGAAAAAAAGGTAAACAAGAAAGGGAAGTGCATCGTTTTGATTGTTAGTTAAAATGCATTTATCGTTACAATTTCATTTATTCATTCCTAAAACTTGTTCATTCAAGTTGTTTCATCTTACTTTTTCTTTGCAGTCGTCAGTCACAGTTCTTTCTAAAACGAATGTTTTTTGTTGTTGTACTTAGTTTGTCGAACTAAACTTTTGCACTTGTAGCCGATGATGACTGGACTGGTAGGTAGGTAGGTAGGTAGTCTAAGTGTATGTCAATCTGTCTATCTGTCACACACACCCAAACCCAATCAATTTGGTGGCAAGACTTAAGTCAAAAACGACAGTTAAAAACATTTAACTACATTTACAATTTCATTCAACATTATCATCATGTCCTACATTTTTCTCCTTGACTTGACTTTTACTTTTACACTTGTTTTTTTTTCGTGCGACTTTTTTTAAGATTTCACAAAAAAGGAGATTTTTTTTTTAACTTTTTATTTTTCTTTTATTATTTTAATATCTGATTGCGCGTTTATACCTTTTACTGAGACATCCCCTTCTTTGGAAACTCTTTTAACAAAAAGAAGAAAAAACAACAACTTTAAAACAGAAAAAACAACGACAAAATGTTTTAACATTTTTGATTAAGGAGGTAAAGTTGATAAGTACTTTTTGATAAGCTGTCCTTTGTAAAAAAAAATTTGGGTTTTAGTTTTTTATTTTAAAATTCTCTTTTTCACTTAATGCAAAAGCAAAGCCACTAATTATTATATTTAAAATATTAAGCAAAGACTTTGAGAAAAAAACTAGCAACATTTAGTTTTGACCCTTTTTATCACTGCAAGACTTTTAAGGTTTTAAAATTAAACAATTTTTACGAAATTTTCTTACAGACATATGTACATATGTGACGAAATCTACTTTCATTTGTCGACTTGGCATTTCGTATTTGAAATAACAAAATATTGGCACAACCGTCATCCCCTCTATGTAAAAGTTCCAAAAATTATTATAGAAATTTAAATAGTGTTTTAGAATTGAACGAAGTTAGTTTTTAATATATTAAAAGAGGTAGAGAGTAACTCACGAGCATCTACGCATGCAGTTAATAATCTCTCCATAAGCCAACGGGTTCTCGAAAGAGTGAAATGGGGTTTCCCTACAATTAGGAAAAGTTGCGATACATCCATGCTAATAATTTACCCATAATCTCTTCTCATTCATGATGATTGACAAAAAAAATTAATTACGATCTAGCAGGATCACGCATAATTCAAGTTAATAACGTTAGCAATGCCTTCTCTAGTGAATTTAAAGGGACTGCTGATGTATGTTTTTAAAGCTCCGAAAACCTTTAAGCAGACAATTGGCATGTCTAAGACCGCGATAGATATCATAACAGAGTGGGATTTTGTGTAACATTTTTAAAAGGAATTTTCATAGGTCAGTGCAAGTAGCTGCGGGGCAGTAAAATTTTGATATACAGATTCGTTAAATTATGTTCCGCTAAAATTGCTCTGATTGATTTCCCGCCATAGTATTTAGAGAATCTACGAAAAATGTTTTCTTCTCGGTAAACTTTTGATAAATATTCTCTTTATTTAATTTAACATCTGGTTAACTTTCCATTTTTTTTAACGTTACTTCTGCATCTTGCCTCGTTCAATAGTTTCGGTTTCAAGTACAAGAATATGATGTAAACTAGGAAGAAAAAGGGAAAAAAACTTCGTAGATAAAGTGTGTTTTACAATTTTTAAAACTTTTTCTTTAAATTTTTTATTTTTTCTTTTGGAAAATGTTGAAAACGAAGAAAACAAAACCAAAGCATTTACTTTTGATTTTCATGCGGTTTAAGGTCTAAACTTCTATACAAAATTGATTGGCATTTAAATTTCTTTTCTTTTCTCCTCGTTTCGTTTTATTTTATTTTGTTTTTGTATTAAATATACGTTGTTTGAATGCTTTAGGTGGCAATAGAAAGGAATATGTTTAAGACTCCTAGTAAAATTTTCCAAAACTCACGTCGTTGTGTATGGTGATGAACAACTTACTGATTCAAAAGATACTTTCGATCTGCTACATGCCTGGTTTATTGGTTGACTAGCTGGGAGGGTTTTCTTTTTTGGTATTTTGGCTATAATACCTTATGGATTTATTATTTTGGTTTTTTGTTTTACTACATAGTACTTTAACTTGTTGTCGTTGTCGTTGTCGTTTTTGCTTTTTTTTTTGTTGTTCTCTGTACGACTGTAAAATTGTATTGGGATGACTTTAAGCTACAAAAAATCATAGAGTATAGCGTTCTAGGATAAAAAAAAACCAAAAAAAAGAAAAAGTTTAAAAAATAAACCCTAATAGCTAAAAGTTGTTGGTGCCAGAAAGCCAATTGTTTGAATCGTTTGTGACTTTCAATATAAAGCATGTTCTTACAAGTATAATTTCCCCTAATTTTGTTCTTATTCAAACATTTCGGTTTTAACTAATTTAGTACGTTCGGTTGTGTGTTTCTTTGTGTGTGTGGAATTGTGCCAAATACATGTGCTTAAGTTCTAAAGTCTTATAATGAATTTAGGGACAACAGTGGTTTAAAACAATATGTAAAAATGTCAATCCTTTTGGTATTTCGAAATTTTTTTTAGGAGTTTCTAAGATTAATTCCATATTGGCAGAAATTCGTTGACTAAGTCTCCTGTTTTTAAAAATTGAAAACAAGTAAAATATTTTCCTTTTTATAAAAAAGTTTTAGAAAGTCATCAATCTTTTCCAAAGCTTAAATAAATTCTTTATTTATACAAACTGTTTGATAAATTATGTTACACTTCCAAAGTTATTTTTGTCTTAAAAAAAACTTTCTTTAACTTTTAATTTTATTATCCTTTGCAATAAATTCTATTTGCTTTTCAATATTAAAATTTCTTAAGCACTGTTTTTCTGATTTCGTTCGATATTTTTGTCCCAGACTAATTTGGCATGTTTTTTATGCCCTTAAACATTTTCTGCATAATACATAAGGATACACAAGAGAAAACAAAACAAACACATCAAATAGAGAGCGAAACAAAAAAAATTTACATATTAAATTAGTAGATGTCAGTAATACATGACCCTGTTTCATAATGTTGTCATTTGGAAAATTCCATTCATTGACTCAAGGTAACATTTTCCTTTTGGCTTTTTCCTCCTGACATTTTGAATTTTCTTTGAATCATAATGAAGAATAAGAAAAAAACAGCATTAAAATAAATAAATAAGTAAAAATTCAAATTGAATAATTGATTGCAGTATAGAAAAAAAAAAAAATAAAATAAAAAACAAAAGAAAATCCTATATTCGGCTTTACCGAATCTCAGTTGCCCTTTACCAATTCCATAGTAGCTGTTGGAAAAACGTTTATATATTTTAACAATCATAAACTTGTTGTTGTAATTACACTCAGCAATTTAATTCCTAGTTGTAGTTGTAATATGTATGTTTCAATAAAACAAATTGATTTTTGTGCCAAAAATTTAAGGTAAAAGCAAGTTAAGGCATAATTTTTTGGTTATATCTCAGCCATTTATAGCTTGATTATGCTGATTTTCAATATCGAAATTTTCCAATTTATAACAAGAAAACATATGCCATAATTTATATAATGGTCACACAAGCTTTTAATGCCGAAATTGACTGTCATCAATTAACTAATGGCAATGTTAATGTTATTAGTTAAACAGTAGTTATCTTTTTAGTTAACAAATAGTTTAATTTTTATTTAAAAGAAGCGTTTTTCGCGTAAAACTTTACTGTTTATACATGTAGACCAGCAAAACTAAGATTATTAAAAATTACCTCAAAAGTCATTTAAAAATTAAGTTTAGTGTAAGAATTAAAGTAAGAAGCAGATACAGTAGTGGGGTTTTTTGTCAATTCTTCTGCGCTTTATGGAACGGTTTTATTGATTACCTTTAGCAACATTTTCACAAATACATCGATACATTAGATATATTTTTGCCATAAGCGGGTTCGTACGACATCTGCAATCTTAGAAACAGAAGGAGATTGCTAAATCGACTCCACCATTTATACATATATCACAAGAATTACCATGTTTCTTAGATACGAAGAAAAAAATTCCCAGTCAAAGCTAATTTTTATTTAAAGATACTAACAACACAAAGGAAACCCACAACAACTGCAAAACAAGAAAATCTTAAATTAAATTTTTTAAGAAGAAATAAAAACAAAAAAGACTTTTGTTCTCTTTTGTTTATAAACACGCTGACAAATTCTTTTCAGTATTTTTTTTTCAAATTGAAAAACCCTTTTTTTTTTGTTTAAGGATTTTGTCCAGTCTTAAGCAATTAATTGGAAAAATTTTAAGATATTTTGTCAATAATTTTATAAAAGCCGTTTTAAGCTTGAATGTTTATAAAACATGTTTAAATGACACACATGACAAGAACCTGCACATAAACAAACATATGTATGTGTCACGTTATATGTGATTTTTGAAATTACTCTTTTAATACTCTTTTATGTTAACA
>NDXZ01097696.1:0-11048 GCA_003055125.1 Paykullia maculata | reverse complement strand
TTTAAAAGGCCTATTTAACCCTTTTATTTCACCGCTATGCATATTAATACAAATAAAACATATAAATGTATGTTTTATATGCAAAATTAATTTATTTTACACATTTACTATATTTCTGACAAATTTATATTTTATCTGTCTAAAACTAAATTGCTTTCTATTAATTTATAAACAGTATTTGTATGTAAAAATATTTTCTTTAATTTTCTTTAGGTAATAAAAAGAAAAATTTTCATCAGAAGACTTTTAAAGGATTTATTTAGAAAAAGTTCTAAACAAATTTTATAAATGGCCTGCTTTCGTAAAACTAATTAAAAATCTTATACAAAATTTTTTTGTTATTAAATGTTTCATTTTTTTAAAAACTGTAAATTTACAAATTTTCTAAAAAGCAAATACATTTTTTTTTTTTGCTAAAACATTTTCAATTTCACTTTACACGGCAAAATTTTAACAAATACTTTGCAAAAGATCTCTATTTGCTGGTAAATGCTCCAAAGTCGATAAAATTTAACATTTGACAGAAAAAATTATATACATTTTTTTTAAATTTATTTTAAGTAAACAATTTTTCAAAAATCTTTTTTTATTGGCTATTTAGATATTTAAAAAAATTGTATATTAATTAAAAATTTGTTTAATTACAACATTTGTATCTTATTTCTTTTATTTGATTTAAATTAATCAAATCATGAAAAAAACTCGCATGCCTACGCGCTTCACTTTGCTGTCGTGAGATGTGCACATTAAAACCAATTGCATCCTTTTTAAAGAACCCCAAAATAATAATCTTCGAATATTAACAAAATTACTAAGGAATAATTCTTTGGATATACATATCCACCCACTTAATAGGTGAATGTATAATTAATTAAACGAAACATTAAACGAATATAGTATGTCTGTATGTATAAAAACTTTAAAAATAATATGCCCAATGTTCTTAGAAATTTCTGAAATTATTTAAATAAAAATTATTGGAGAATTTTCTAAATATTTGTTTATGTTTAATCCGGCCTTAAAATTAGTAAAATTGAAAATCGTTTTTTTTTTAATTTTCGAAATCATTCTGCAATTAATAAAATGTTACAATTTTCTTTAAATTTATATGTATATGTAATTCTTTTTAAAAAATTCAAAAACTCTTTCAACTATAAAAATTGACGTAACTTTTGTATTATTAAAACATTATTAAATTTTGTGTAAAAAATTAAAATACAAAAACCGTCATGATAAACTGTTGCATGTTCAAACAAATAAAATCTACATACAGAATAAATCTATATACGTAGTAAGCATGTGTGCATAGGAAATACATAAATAACTACCAAATGGTTCTGGCATATACATATCATGTTAATTATGAGGTCTGTTAGGATAATCACCCTGTTCCTATATACAAGATCCAATTATTGCCTTATATCAGTTCAGATTGTTTAGGGCAACATCCCTTATACGTAATTTAAGGGTTTAAAAAAAATTTCTACCATAAATTTGCTTTAATTTCTTTCTTTAATATTCATGTAGATGGTGAAGTATGGTCTTCTACTGTCTAATTTTTTATTAAGCTACTTGGTTCCGTAATCGATACTTGTCCTATTAAGTTGTTCTAAATACCCATTTAATCATAAAGGCCCTAAGCACCACGATCCTTAGGATCTTTTGCGCCCATACCCATAAAAACTGCAAAAAACTTTTTATCAGCTCCCAACTGACTATTTGCTCATCACTTTGAATTTTTGATTTAAAAAACCAGCTTGTTATTTATATAAAATGGATTAAAAAGCAAGTTCCTCGCTTTTTCTTCAGCAGTTAAAAGAAGTAGAAATAAGGTAAAAGAAGTAGAAATAAGGCACTCAGAAATTATACTTGCAAAACTTTAAATATCCTCAACGTAAAAAGGTCAGAGTAGTCAAATCGGGAGATCTAACTGTCCTAACCAAATAACCGAGGCGCGAGATTAAATGCATCATTTAAAGTATGAATTGTATCGCGTGCAAGTGGCCCTGTTCCGTTGCACCCACATGTCCTCCAAATGCAGATCGTCAGCTTTTAATAAAAAAAAAAGTTCAGTCAGCTCTATAGCGATCGTCATTTTTGACTCCTTAAAATAATAAGTTCCAATCCTTTTTTTGACGTAATTGCACACCAAACAGAGACTTTAAGAGAATGTAACGGGACGTGGATTTTCCGTCCTGTAGATCCAAGAGTGACCGGTAAAATAGAAATCAGCTCATATTAATTTAAATGGAAAATCATCCACTTGAATTACTTTCTTAAGAAATGTTTAAGGGAGTGGAAGTTTAGCTTGCAACTAGTACATAAAACATATTGTAACAAACAAATTAAACATAATTTCAAATCAAACTTTTCCAAAAATGTCTCCAGTTAAAAACTTATTAAAAAACCAAGCACTTTTTCAAATAACACACATGCGTATAACTGGCAGGAAATGCCGCAAGTCAGCCAACCTAACAATAAAATCAACTCAAAAAGTATTTATGACACGATAATGTGAATATAATATGTGCAAACATGCATAAAAAAATTAACTAATGTGTATTGTGGCATCTTCAGAAGTGTAGGGCAAACCTAACAACTCCCATGAAAAATAATTTTTTTATACACACATGTATGACTATTAACGTTTGCAATTTCTTAGGAAACTACCAACATTTCCTAAATGTATGTAATTTTCAAAGCAATAACCTACTAATAAAAAATACATATTAATAAAAAATAAAATTAACATATAACCAAAGTATGTTGTAAAGACTGAGAAGATGTAATAAAATTAAGATTAAATTTAAACTCTTAACAAACACGTAATAAAAATCCCGTCAAATACGAATTTTACTGAATTCTAAAAAAAATTGTGGCTTATTTTATTCTCGCATATTTGCTTACGCAACCATCAATTTTTTCCTTTTGTATCTCTAATTTCTACGTGCCTAGAATTTATGCTGATTCGTTTAAAATAATCCTTCAAAAAATAAAAATAGCAGCAAACATTTTATAAAAAATCAGTGAAGCTGTAAATTATGCGAAACCATCACACTTAGACTTACATACAAACATGGGGGACAGACTGAACACATTTTAAGTGAAAATGTTTAAGAAACTGCAAAAAAAAATATTTGTATACATAGTTCCTTTAGGCAGATACATTTTTTTCTACATCTCATAGCAAAAGAAAAAAAGTCACTCCCGATTTCAAGCTAACTTTTAAGTTCAAAGAAAAACTAAAAAAATTCCCTTTTGAAAAACATTAATTTAGATATTTTAAAGAAATCCTGTAAATATTTATATATTGTAGATAAAGATTGTGCAAAATTGCTCAAAAATGTTGTGCAAATTTCAAAATTTCTCTTAAAATAACACATAAGTTTTAAGTTTTGAAATAATAATAAAATTCCAAAGAAATTTGCACATCTTATTGTGGCTTTTTTAGAAAAATTACAATTCTGTGACAAATCCAAAATGCTGTACGAATTTTATTTAAAAAAAAATGTAATTTTGTTTTGTGCAAATAAAAAACAAACAAAAAAATATGTTATTTTTTGTAAAGAAGCCCCTTGATCCCATTTAAGTTAATTTTGGCTTGTGTCTCATTAAAAAAACCTCCACCACCTTGACACGTTTACGTCAATTGTTTTATTATTTTTCCAACTTTTTAACAAGTTAGTGATTACTTCCTTGAAATTGTGTTTATTCGTTGTGTTATGTGTGTGTGTGTGTGTGTTTTTTTAAATTTCTCCCCTTTGCTATTGGAGATGTGTTGTGAAAGCTCATGTAAACGTTAAAACCCTAATTGACAGATTTGCTTACATTTTAAACGCAAAGCAAGCACAAATACACACTCATATATACTGATATTTACTTTGTAGCTCATACACACCTGTATGCAAATGTTGATTTATGTATGTGTTAATATGAACTTATGTATAGGTACGTGAGAAAGAGTAATGAAACATCAACTCGCACTTAAACACATTTTTTTGTGACTAAATATTTTAGTGAGTGTTTATATGACATTAAAAGTGTATGAATGTATGTATGTGTAAGATCCCTGTTTCTAAAAATAATCACGTTACTGCAAAGATGGATTAAATATTGCAGTGTCTATCATTTCAGTTTTAGCAAGTAAATTTGCCACGTCTCGGACTTGTTTTTTTTTAAGTAAATTTTTCAGGATAAATTGATTAAGTTAATAAATTATACTCATAAAAAAGAAATACTTACACACATATTCACAAGTCTTCACATTAGCTAAAGAAGCTAATTTTGTTTTTATTATCTTTTTTTTTTGTTTTGTTTACGTTTCTGTCACAAATTGAGTTTGCTTTTTAATGCCTTCTGCCGCTTATACACCGGTATTATATGACAGTAATGACAAAATTTATTAAACAATGTTTAAAATTAAAAAAGGCCTATTTTAATGCCAAGTGTTCCAACACTGATAGATGTTTTAACTATAAAAATTTATTTTTATTCTTATGAAAAGAAAATTTAGAAAAAAAATTTGTTTATGAGACTGAATGGTTAATTTTAGCCAAATGAAAAACTTATTAAAAATAAGCTAAAAATTTCAGTGTTATAAGATCTAGGTCAAAAACTGCTGTAAAAAGAACTTCCGTAGAACTAGAATAACAGTAAACAATCATTAATTAAAATACCAAACGGCACAAAGTCTTCTTAAACCTAAAATTTTCGTGTTTTATAAATCCCAAAACCCTAAGCAATAATGCCAAACTAAAATTTTTAGGTGCTCGCTGTAAAATTAAAACAATTTTTCATGAGTTGTTTAACAAAAATCACGCTAATTGTTTTAAAATAATTTTTTAAAATTTCCTAAATTTTAAAGAAGTATTTAAAATATTTTTTGTTGTAAAGTATTACCTCAATATATTATTTTATATTTTTTTACTAAGAGTAAATCTACACTTAAAGAAAAATTTGACTGAAGAAATTATAGTTTACGAGAAATGACATAATTGTAGTTAAACTTTGTAATGGTTGTAAGTAATCATAATAAAGTTAATTAGTCATACAATTGTTATATCATGATGACATTATACTGAATCATTCATATATTTATAATATACATAGTTCCGAATAGTTGCACTTAAAACAAAATCCTACATAACAAATATAAATGATTTTACATTAACATACTGTTATCTTAAACAATGATAAAATGGGTCTATATAATCCGTATATGACCCCAAATAAATATCAAAGTATTTTACCTCTAAAAATTTAATTGTACCAAAAAGAAAGTATGTACCACTAAATCAACATTTCAATTTTATTCTTGTATTTCGCTTATTAAAATGCATAAACAAGTTACAACATTTTGGTTTTAGGATATCTCATATTTTTTTATGCACGTATGAGATTAATATGCTGCCTTTTTGCCCTCTTTATTTTGATTGTATATAAAAAATCTACTTTAAATTTGCAACATAATGTTTATTAATGACATAAAGATGACAGGCAACAATATATTTGCTTAATTTGTTTTTAAAATTTTTATACAAACATACATACATACTTATATACATATATGACACCGTAATGATAAAGTACATCTTTATTAGCTGTTTACGGAAAATCCCTGACAGTTTGTTTTAATATTGCAAAGCAAAATAAAGGAATTTAAAACATGATAAGGGATTTGTAAAATTTTCTATATATGTACATATGTGTGTGTATAATAAGGATTCTTGCACGCTCCCATATGCTTTAATTATGGCTTAATGTTTACAATTCTTTATATTTATTTATTAGTTTTTGCAAAGTTCTATTTGCATTTTTACTTTAAATATTTTCTTAATTCACTACAATTGTTAGTAAAAGGGTTAACGACAAATTGTAATCATCTTAACCTTTAGAATTGTACTAGCGAAATGTGCATTTTAAATTACAATATATGATGCAGCATAGCGAAGTAACTTCGTGTTACGTATGTATGTAGCATTTATCGTTATTACAGAATAAAAAATCAACGATAACAAGAACAAGAGACATTTTAACGAATTTCCTATTATTGCTTTTTGAAAAACCAATGGTTATCTTCGAAAAACTCTAGGCACTGAGTGAAAAAATAGAAGAATTGTCAGCAATAAAGCGACAACAATTGAAACTACACTAAAGGCAACAAAAAAAACAGCCACGACAACATCAATATAAATGACAAAAGGAATAAACGAATGCAACAATGAATCAATGACTGACAGACAGTTGACCCTCAAGAGAAACATATTGAAATTGTGAGAGTGAGTGTTTGAATAAATAAATGTGAATTGAAATTTGCGGGTTAAAATAAGTGCACAATGGGATTAAAAGAAAATAGTTTTAGCATGCAGCGAATTATTTTTTTATATCTGACTACATCGCTACACAGAAAAAAATATCTGCACTTTTTTTCTAATTAAGGCGTTATTTGAATTTAGGATTAAATTTAGTTACGGTTTTAATCAATTCAATTAATTATTTAATCAACAATTTTATCTTTTTATTTTTTTTTTCAATTACACAGAAAAAAATATCTGCACTTTTTTTCTAATTAAGGCGTTATTAGAATTCGGGGTTAAATTTAATTACGGTTTTAATTAATTCGATTAATTATTTAATCAACAATCTTTTTTTATATTTTTTTTTCAATTAGGTTCTTTATTTGGTTTTTTACCATTAAAGTTTTAAAATATTAAAAACTGATATTGCTTTTTATATTGTAGTCGATGGCATGGTGTAGTGGTTAGAGCGTCGAACTTTTAAGCCGAAGTACCCCGGTTCGAATAACAGCAGAGGAAGAAATCAAAAACATATTTTAAAAAAGGCGACACACACCACTTAACTAAACACACCACCCAATCATATGAGACGTTGTTTCGGGGCAACATTGATTGTTATTTTTTCAATTAAAATTTTAATTATCTCAATAAACAACATGTTTAAAGTAAATAATTTTTTAAATTAATTTTTGTATTAAAATCTAAAATTTAGTTAATTGAAAATAAATCCGATATTTTTCAGTTGTTATTATTTTAGGTAATTCATATAATCATTTTGGTGATAGGTGCAAATTTGAACATTTTTTTGCTTAGTTGAATCATGTTGGTAATTAAAATAATTTTTTAAGTGTTTTCCGTGTAGAAGGCAGTTTAGAGAATATGACTTTATGTAAGTAAAATCTAAGAGCAAATAGAATATAATCTCATCAGTAGCCCATTAAAAAACTTACCACCATACGGAAGCGCTTATAGAATGCATGATTATTTTACATATGTAATGTACAACGTAGCATGAAGCCAATACACATCGCTTATTTCTAGGAAAAGACACAAAAACTTTTCAACGCAGACAAAAGGAATGAATAAGAAGGTTTTTTTTTTTTCTTTTATAAATAATAAATACAATACTAAAATATTTCTTTTTTATAATTAAATGTAGAAAATAAATTTCAATTGTAATATTAAAATAGTGTATACTTTTTGTTGTGGGTTTTTAACAGAAACTTTAAATATGAAACTACATACTTAAATTTGCACAACATCTAAGAACTATAACCATAACTAATAAGAATGATTTTAGGAATAGAATCTTTTATTTGCTCAATAACTTGATTATCACGTACAGATGAGAGTAAGTTTCTTCTTTTTTTCTTTGAGGAAATTACCTTTTTATTTCGGTAAACTTTTAATTTAATCCCATTGTATTTTGAACAAATACAATTTATTGAAGTTTCTTAGTAATCTACTCTAAAATAAATGTTTCCATTGTAGCAACAACCGCAAGTAAAGTACTAACAAAATCAGAGTCATTTACAGCATTAAATACTGATTTGCTGTTGTTGCAGCAGCTTCTATTCATGTTTTCATTGTCATCAACATTTCAATTAACTGTTTTTGGATACATAGTTAAAAAGTAGTTACATGTTAAGTACGAAAACAAAAAGTGAACAAATTTAATTAATTTTTAAACATACGGGAAAAAAACCCCGAAAAATATTCCCCACATTTTGCAAGGTTATGAATTTTTAACACTTACATATAACTTTAAACATACTGTAACAAGTAAATATATCTCCGTTTAAGTTTCTACTTTTGTTCTATAATATAAAAAAATCAATTATTTAAAAAATATTTTTAAAATTAAAAAACATCTTAATGTATCGACTGTAGTTATACAGGTTATACAAGTCAAGTAAATTTATCGAAAGTGTTATATAAAAAGTATTTTATTAAAAAAAAATTATATGAAAAGAGAACTTATGAATCACAAAATCTCTTTGTTTAACATTATTACGAAAAATTATATAAAAAATATACAAAGAGTTGCCTATGCAATCTAAAAATTTTTAAAAATAATAATTAACATATAAATGAAAAATTTACTTAAAACAATTATGCAAAAACCTATTGAGAACTAGGAATTTATTGACATTATTTTACAAATAAAATCAAAATAACAAATTTAAAAAAAAAAACATTTCATATTCGAAGAATTTGTCTAAAAGCAATTTTCAAAAAGTATTTACCATTAAAAAAATTTGTGAATACTATTTTTGAACCAATACAAAAGTGTTTTTTATAACTAGAAATTTTAAAAGTTAAAGAATTACAATTAAGTTACAATAACTTGTTTCTATATATGGAGTTATTATTATATTTTCTATAAATAGGGATTTTAAAAACTTGTTTTTACTAATTAAAAAATTATCAAAAGTTTTTTAACAAAAAAATTCCTACACAATTTTAATTAATATATGTGTATAAAGAGAAAATTAGAAAATGTATCTTAATCTGTAGGGCGCCTAGTGGTCGGAACTCGATCTTAACTTTTATCTGTACCAAAATAAGTACAATTGACGAACTTAACTTTAAATTATCATATTTTTTTGTTTCTCATGCTTTCAATTTTGTTTCACTCTTTCAACTTAAGGTAGTGAAGAAACTCTCTTACTTCTTTGAAATAAACATACAGTAGGCAAAAGCAGAAGTAAAAAAGCCTTTTTTTAAACTTGATGAAGCAAAAAAACCTCTATAAATACAAATTTTATGGTTGGTTTTCTATAAATGTGCAATGCAAATAAAAAAAATTATAAAAATCTTTTTGTTAAAACAGACCTTAAGCTTGATTAAATAATTTGTGAAAAGAACATTAAAAAGATCAAAAAACTAGAAAAATATATTTTTTGTTTAAAATTTATAAAGTGTTTTTTAAGAAACTTTTCAATATTCCCACGTTGACAAGCCAAACATACTAACAAAATAATTGTTTAAGCCACACACAATACCGTTCTTTAAATTTAGCTGCTCAAGCGACTAATTGCCTTAGTTTTAAATTTCATTCATATTATTAAAAATATTAAATTCCTTTTAAGTTGCGGCAGATTATCGATCAAATACTTAGTTGGTTAAACAAAATTATATCACATTATTGCTACGACCCATTTACACAAGTTTTATGTTACAAATATGTGCGGTAACATATAAGTGGCTAAATCGTGCAGTTACTGCAAAACTATAAAACATTGTTTTTTTTTATTTTTTTTCTTCTTTTATTTCGTTACAAATACATCATTCTGACTTTAAAAATCTAAAATTTTTCAAATCTCCCCTAAAAAAATTTTTACAGTACATACATACATATTGCATTTCGATAGCAGCAACTTAAGAAGATTTAATGATCGATGTTAAGGGTAAAACTATGTGAATTATTCACTGAGTAGCGCAATTGATCCTGAGTTAAGTCATTAAAGCACACGCCAATAAAAACACTTACGTTATGCCGCATCACAATTATATTTTTACGATTAAACACATGGTTATGCAGTTTATTCTTAACGCACTGCCATAGTTATATATACACACAAGAAAATATTGTAAGCCAAATAGTAAAAAACTCAATAGATTTTGGCAATAACTATGATAAAGGACCATTAGCTGAAGTTCTTAAGTGGTTAAGCGATAAGGAAATATGTTTAAAATATCTGTTAACAAAGTCATAAACCATATTTTTTAACCATTTTCTTTTTGTAAATCAACTTGTTTTATCCATACTCAAGATCAAGTCTCTAATACTTTTATTTAAATAAAACACTTTATATGTTTTACAAAATATTGTTTCACGCTTACCTTAATAGCTTATCCTGATTTTAGAGAAAGTGCAAGGACAGCCTTTTATAAAGTCATCTACGGCTTTATTTTAATTTTTTCAGGACATAGGGCATAGCAACCGTAACCTCTATAATAATTAATTTTGAACTAAATTCCTTTTAAATGTTAAGCGAAAGTTGCATCATTCGATAATTCGACTATATTATACATTTTTTAATTTCTTATACCATATTTGCTTTTATATACTACATATAGGTATATATTTTTTAAACTAATTAAGGTTATTTTTGCTCAACTTAAAAAAGGTCAAAAGGACCAAAAGTTAATTCTTTTATATTTTGTTTCATAATTTTTATGTACGAATTTTTTCACAATATGTTTAAAATTAAGCCGTTATTGGAAAATATCGCTAATAGACAAAATTTATATTACAATATACAAATGATCAACGACAAATTTTTAATTAGACATTTTTTTAAATAAAAAAATTTTTTTTTTATATTTTCTATATGTACATACCCTGCAGGAAATGTCTAGTCTAGAAATATCAGTACTAGTGACTTATTATACCCCAGCCAATGCTATTTACTATAGACATTTAACGTGTGCGTGTCATTGAAAATCCACTACTGACATTGGTACTATTGACTAGGTAGTTCTTTTGGGACCATAAGTAGACATTGGAACCAGTGATTCACTAGTAGATTTTAGATTTTTAAGCCTACACTTTTGGTAGTTTTTACTTGCAAAATAAACAGTATTGACGCTTTGTTGACAAAGTCACCACAATAGTCGACAAAAGTGGTGACTTGGAGACACTTGACCCCAGGCTTCCTGCAGGGTACATAAGTATGTAAGTATGTATGAATGTATGTATTATGTTCCTTGCAGAAAATGTCGATAGTGAAAAAGTACTGATTCACT
>NDXZ01097670.1:0-16801 GCA_003055125.1 Paykullia maculata | reverse complement strand
TCGGTATAGCCGAATATAACGCTCTTACTAGTTTTGTTCTGTTTTTATTTTTGTCCCCCAAACTTTGGTGATGGAGGAAGGAGTAAAAGGTTTTGGTACTCGTTTGTAATTTAAACAAATGTTAAATTCTTTTATTTGGGGGAATTTTTCGTAAAATTTTAAATATATTAGAATTGATGTATCAATTTTTGATCAATACAATTGCCCAATTCATAACCTCTGTTTTATTGTAGTAAGCTGTAATAACAAAATATTTTTCAAACAAAAATGTGTAAAAGCAAAACCAAATCTGTTTGAAGTTTTTACAATATACTTTGATACAATGATGCAACACAGGTTGTGAATTGGCCAAATATTTTTATAAAGACAATTATTTTAGTTTTAATTCTGGCTCCAGTTCATTTTAAATTTTCTATGAAAATTTATTTTTTTATTTTGTGATAATGAATAAATGAATAATGATAAAAATAAACATTTATTAAGAAAAAATTATATTTTTATAAATATATTTTTTATATTAAAAATTTACAACAATTTTTTTTTAAACTGCACATTTTTAAGCACATTTTTGAAAATATTGCTAAATATAAATAATTTGGTATTTCTTATTAAAGAAATGTATTTATTTCCGTTGCATAATAATTAAAGAAAAAATAATTTTTGTTTTGGAAATTTTTTCCACACGATTTTGGAAAATTTCAATTTGATGGAAGAATTTCGTTGTATTGAAAATGTTTATAACATTTCTTTGAAAAAAATTCTAAATATATCATCCTTTAGAGACAACAATACAATATATTCTTTTTATAGAAAATTTATAATAAAAAAATTTTCGATAAAATTTCTTTTTTAAAAAATTTTCTTTTTTCTTTGTCTACAAATTACTTTTGAAATATCTTTTTTAATATACTAATATAATATAAAAAGTGTCAAATGTTAATAAATGTTTATATATACTTGTATACATATATAAAAATTATGTTAACATAAATTGCATTTTTAGGGCAAAATTTTCAATAAGTTTTCTTTGTATAGAAAAGTTGAGAAAAAAAATATTTTTTATATATTATTTTGTACAAAAATTTTCGTTACTTTTTCTATCTATCAAAGGTTTGCATAAACTTTCTTTTAATGCTTTCTTTACAAATTTTTTTCAAACATATATTTTTCATAAATTTTTCATTGATTTTTTTTTAAAATAAATTTTTCATCTACAGGAATTAAATATTTTTATTTATTCATATTCATTATTTAAATATGTACATTAGGGTGGGTCGATTTATTTTTGAAATCGTTGGAGGGGGAAACGTTTCTACGACGAATTCAAAGCAACTTTGCTTTTGAAACCATAGTTCTAAAACGATTTTCGATTCCATGCAAATTCGAAAATATGTTGTAAGTATTTAAAGCAGTGAACAAATTTTTGTAAGAAAGTTTTTCTTTGCTTTAAATATTTTATTTTTTATTTTTAAAATACGTTTACTTAATTATTTTCGTTGTAATAACTAAGTATAACGACGTATTTTAAAATTTCTTAAACTTTTTTTTTATTGCTTAAAATGTTTTGTAGCAGTTTATCAATAAAAATAGTAAATTTACAACATATTTTCGAATTTGCGCGCAATCGAAAATCGTTGAAGACCTATGGTGGTCTGGAGCAATGTTGTTTAGAATTCTTCGTAAAATCATTTCCCCCTCTACGATTTTTAATTTTTTTGGCATCCATACAAATTGACCCACCCTAATGTACATGTATACACATAAGTTTCAGCTGCGCTTACAAGCTGACATTTACATGGGGAAAATACCCCTATAAATTGTTGCTACTTTACTTCTACATACATATGTATGTATGTACTTGTACATCCATTTTTTGTAGTTGCTTTGTTTTCTATATTTTAGCTGTAACTACAACAACTACCTAGAACAACATAAAAATACATCCTGTTTCCGTTTAATATCGATACTTTATTGCAACAGAAAAAAACGCACACACTTGTGCGGTACATACTGTGTATTAGTATTATTATAGTTCGCTATAAATCTATAAAGTGTTTTCATTTTTTGTATGATTTTATATCGTTCAGTTATTAGAAACATACAAATGCATAGTTGTAGGCTAAACACACACATGCACACTTAACCACCATTTTGTATTATGCTACCAAATTGTTTCGAACAACATGCTTACATACATACACACGAATGAACGTACATGCAATACAACAACGACCTTTATATCCTTTTTCAAAAAGGATTTAGTTTTGCTAAGCTCTATTGTTGGTTTTTCTCCACTATGAGTAACTATTTGTTTGTTTGTTTGTTTTTTCTAAAATTGTTTTACATTAATACTACTATAAGTATAACGATTACAAAAACTTCAAGTGGCTGCCAAAGTAGCAGCCAGTAAAAAAACAACAACAAATGTTATAAAGTTCGTTTTACTATCATAAGTACAATAACATACTTACGTATATTTGTGTACTCATAAATGCATTTAGTTTAATGTTTGTTTGTATGTAGCTAAAGTATATTATTTATATGGTACCCTATTTCTGCTACAATTCTACAATGACCATTTTATTTTGTATTTATCACATAACTACACATCTACAAATACAAGTGGATTAAAGTTACAGGCATAAAGCTTAGTTTTAATATTAAAAGCTTAAGTTAAAGTGTTTCATAATAGCTCTCTCATGTACTCTGCTTATTTTATTAGTTTTATGTTTGTGTGCGGTCGGATTAAATTGAATATTTAATTTTTCTATGTTTATTGAATAATTGTTTATACATGTATTTATGTATAGGTGTGTTAAATTTTTTTTAAATATATTTACATTTTTATAGGGCATACTGCTATTTTTATTTTATAAAATTCTTTACACTTCACAAATTATACCGAAAATTTCAACAGATAATCATGAACTGCAGCCACAATCATGGGATTTCTTAATTTCAAATTTAAATTTGATTAAAATTTGAATTAATTTAAATCCACACGATTCTTCTTGGCTGATCGATAATCAAACAAATTGTGAACCAACTTTATTATGTTAATTGTAAAATATTTACAAAAACAAAATGCAAACTATTTTAAAGCCTTTAACTTTAACTATAAGTAAACCAAAAACACGAATGTTTTGTATTCCCTTTAAAAAAAGTTTTTAGTGCAATTTAATTTTAACGATAAAAAAAGAACTAAAATAAATTATTAATTTCTAAATAAATTGCATTAAAACATTAGGTTTTTTTATTATCAAAATTAAAACAAAAATACATTTCATTTTTGTATGGGTCGATGAATGCATATAAATTATGAAACATGTATAGAAAATTATTATTACTTTTTTTAAAATAAACATAAAATTTGCATAAAAATGGCTTAACAACATGTAATTGCACGTACATATGCACATACATATGTATGTTCATATGTATGAATGTGTTTCTTAAAATCTTTATAATACGAATAAAAGTACGTACGTGTATGTATTTTTTGCTTGTTGACCCCTGCAGTTTTGAAAAAGCCTGTAAAGACTAAGTAAACTTTAATTCATTTATTTTTCAAATTTAGTTCATCAAACCAGTTAACTGAAGTATAGTAAGTTTCAACAGGTTGTTGGTCAATAAATCTACCAAAAGTTTATAAATGAACTTGTTCCTTACACAAGCACATGTTAAACATAACTAATTACCATATTTGGAGTCTAATGGGAAAGTGAAGCGCAAGCAAATTTTTTTTAACTTGCCCACATAGTCACTCCTTTCTTAATGTCAACCTCACCCACTGTCTAGAAGACTTGGTGTGCCCTGTCGCGCTAACGAGGCTCTGACGTCCGATCTTGGGCGGGATATTCCTAATTTTTTGTATGGCTAAATACCTACATACTTTTGCACGCTTGGTGGCGACGTGGCAGCCCCAACACCAGGATCGGACGCTATGGTCTTATTAATATAAATATAAATCTTATTAATGAAACCAGAACAAGAATGAATACTAATAAAACCGATAAAACGTTGACGGAATTTGGCATGAAATCTAGGACAAGTATTGAAACATGGAATGAACGTACTCTTTATGGCCCTATGCTCCCTCGATGAGTGAAATTAACATATTTATTTATTATATTTGGAGTATCTCAGATACATTTCAATTAAAATTAAATGTAATTATAACTTCAAAGTTTCAAACAAACAAACCAAAAATTACCATCTATAGCACTGGGGAATAAAACTTCAGATATTAATCTTAACATCGTAAAATACACAATTTATATCCCAATAAATACTTTGTAAATACTTTTACCATTTTATTTGTCACAAACTACTAGATTATTTACAAAAATATAGCAATAGTACTAAGTTTTTAATAAGTATGTAATACATTTTTGAAAATGGGTTCCATTAAAAAATGTTGAATAAAATCTAAAGTTGTACACCAAAATAACTCTGTTTGTTTAAAATATATTTAACCATGTATTATCGGACAAAAAAAAAAAATTACTTGTCGCATTTTTAATCTTTATGAACTTTAAAAAAACAAAAAATTCAAAAATGTTTATAAAAAGTAATTTTTCCCGCAAAAGTTTCCTGAAATCTCTAAAACAACTAAGCTAAGCTTTAAGATAATTTTATTGCCGAATTTCGTATTTTTCTTCAAGTTAAATAAGACAAACCGTGCCTTCATTTTTGATATTAAGTTATATCTCGAAAACTAGAGCTAATAAAAAAAATTCTACTTTTATATATATTTCAAATCTGTGAATCGTATTTAGTCAACAACAGCTAAAATTTTTTTCTGGCGTAAATTAAAACCTTATGTTTGTAAAGTAGTATAATCCGAATACTCACTTATACGGACATGTTCAGGATAGGGTGTCTGGATTGTCGAGATAGTACTTAAAACTGTCAAAAATAATTAATAACCCTCAGGTTTGCTTATTACAAACCACTGCTGTGTTCCGTTACTTCGCTAAATAACTTGTGCCGTAATCAAAAATTTTAGTGAAATCGTCAGAACTCTGAGGTAACGCTTGTTTGTTTAGTGTACTTTTGTATGATTTTGCTTTGTATATCTTGCTTAAATATATAAAAGAAGAAAAAAATCTGAAATTTGTTGGCAATATTTACTAAAGACCAACCGAAATATACTCTTTCTTTTGCCCATGTCTCTGATGGTATTTATGTAATTGTTAAATATGTTTTATTGTGAATTTGCTTTTTCATTTTTCACAGAAATGATATGTGCGTATGTATGTATGTGCCTGTAAGTGTGTGTATATTTTTCCTTATTTAAAAAGCCTAAAAATTTATTTCTTGGATTTAAGCCAAATGCCATGTTCCAAATATTTTGGTTACGAGCATATATATATATATGTTTACATATTTATATTTCATACAAACAAAAAGACCAACTATAACAGACAAGAAAAAATTTTATGCAAAGATTTTTATTTGAGTTTATGCAAAAAAAAAAAAAATCAAAATCAAAAAAATAAAACATGTTCATGTAAAATGTAACACCAATAAAAGTAATGAAAATTTAACCATGAAAATAATTCCGCTCCTTTAAAAAACATAAATTAGGACATACAAAAATTTTTGCTTATAGATTTACACAAATAAATTTTTCATTTTCAATTTGTTTTCTGTTTAATTATGTAGCATAATTCATATAATTACAATCATAAAAAGAAAATAAAACTAAAAAACTACAAACATAAAATCCACTTTGAAATAAATATGCAAAGTTGTTTAAAAACAGAAAGAAATTTAAAAATAAAATCAATTATAAATTATACATAAAAACAAAACAAAAAAAAAACATATCAATCATATCATAATGTAATAATATATTTGGTGGCAATAAATAAATATTTAAAAAATATATTTACATTTCATAAAATAAGGAAACGGAAAAAAAACCTTCAACATGTTGGGTTGCATCTATCAGTTATGGGATTGGTAAGTTAAGCTCAATTTGTATGCTTTAAAATTCAGAAATAGAAAAACTATTAAATATGTTTATAATTTTCAATATTAATAAAATTTAATTTACTTTAATATTCCGCCTTAATAATTAATTTAACAGCAAAAAACAATTTAGGTCTAAACAGGTCAGGTATATTTACGGTGACCATCCGTTCTTTATTATACAGAACAGTACTGTATTTGAGAACTCAGTTCTGTATAAATTATTCGTATGTAAAAACCCTCAAAATGTTCTGTATTTTTTTTCGAGTTCATTAATTGTTTTTGTTTTGTTCAAAATAATATTTTCACTTGTTAAGTAATATAGTTTACGTATGTATTTAAAAGGATGTCCGAAAGGTAATTAAAGTCATATATTTTTTTGGCCCATATCTCTGCGGATTTTGGGCCAATTTGTCATTTTTTTCTTAATAACCGGAAAGACATGTCCTACATGTCCCGTCTATCAATAATTTAAAGTTCTAAAAAAGATTATTTTTTTCCGTGAAGTTTCCACATGGGAGCTTGTTGAACATGTTAATACTGAATAATTTGATGATCCAGCAGTAAAAATTACACATCTTTAAAAAATTAAAAAAAGTAATTAAAAATTCCTCAGCGTTAAAAAAGCGTAAAGCGTTAGGTAGCAATGTTTATACATTTTAAAGAAGTGATCAAGTTTTCCAATCGATAGGATATTTTCTGTTTTAAATAATATTTTGACTACTTAAAAAAAACAAATGGAGAAATGGAAAAATGGAGACCTTTAAGACCACTTTATTAACAAAACTTAACTGTAATTTTAATTGTATGGAATTGAAAAATATGTAAAAGAAAATAAAAATTTATTCATCGGAAAATATAAAAGACAGTTGTGTTTTTTGTAATATGCAGATGCATACATATGTATATGTATATATACATAATTTTTTATTGTAATAATTTTACTGTTATGTACAACAATAAATAAATCTTTAATTGTTTGTTTGTACAAGAAAAAATTAAAACAAAAAGTTTTTTTTCCTTGTTCTGTATTTTAATTTAACAAATATGGTCACCGTAGGTATGTGCCTTTAAAGGCAAATTTGAACAGAACATTTTTCAGTACTTATGTTATGAATTATTGAAAATAAAAATTGGGAAATTTTTGTTATGCTCATGTTTGTACTTCTAAATCTACTTAGTTTATTTAAGTTTTTGGTTCGGAAAAAAACTGTGAAAGAAATGCAAACATTTTTTTATGATCTCCCTTACCTCCCATCTTGCAAAACATTTTTAATAAAATTTTTTCCTAAAGAATTTAAAAAATTTTTTTTATTTAAAAAAACTTTGATACACAGAAAACAATATCGGTACTTTTTTTCTAATTGAGGCGTAATTAATTCAATTTATTATTTAATTAACAATTTTGTTTTTAAATTGTCATATTTCTTTTATTATTTATTAATGAATCTTATCTTATCTTTCATATGGGAAATTAATTTTTATAAAATAATAATATTGTCAACATATCACACTTTCAAAATATAAGAACTTTAAGCCAAAATAAGATTCATTAAATAATTTTATTTTTAATTCATTAAAATTAATTCATTTAATTTACTGCCTTAATTGAGTTGAGCTCTTATAAAAAATAATTAAAAGAAATTTCAACTTAAAAACTTATTTTATTTTTAATTTAAAAAAATCTTTATTCCAAGAAAATTTGCCAAAAAAAAACTCCTCTGATGGAGAAACCCGTCTAAAAGAAAATAAGTAATTTATTAAACTGGTAAGATGGAAATTTTTTTAACATGCATTTTTTAAAGAAATCTTAAAACTCAAAAAAAAATTTTTTTTCTCTTTTTGTGCGAGAACATGTTTTAAGGATGTTGGTTAATTAAATCTGAACTGATCTGATCGATTGTTTTAGAAAGATTTAAAAAAAAACTACTAAATGGATTTAAAATGTGGTGTCGAAGCCTTAGTGTTTAACATCATTATCACGGGCTTCCAGCAAAGATGAGTATCGATATAAATTCATTAAAAAATATCAATAAGTGAAAATTTATTGATTCACTTTAATGAAAATTTAGAAAAAAAGCATCCTCCCTATATATTTTTTTTATCAAAGCAATCAAAAACATGTTTTTAATATATTTCCGCCTTTACTTAAAAAAAAATCAACAGGCAAGAAGCCCGTTCGTTATAAAAAAAAGAATAAATTTTGTTAAACAAAAGAAACAAATCACACATTGTTGCATCACCATATTTTTCATTATTATATTTGGGTTTGTGCTTTGCAAATTGCAACATGTGCATATTTAAATATATCTCCTTTTTACAAGTTTGTATCTATTTTGAAGCTGACCATGCAACTGTTGGAAAAAAACCCACAAAAAACGGGGTCGTAAATGGCTTTTATTCGTATTTAATCAATTAAAAGCAATTATGTGTGGTAAAGGTCGTATCTCAACACAGTTTTATATTTTGTTTTTGTTGTTTTTATTCTTTTTGTTGATAGAATTGTGGTCATCAAGTTTAGAGCTTTGCTGCAGATTAACACGGCCGTAATATGTTTAACATTTGACAAAATGTGTGTGTAATTAGGCTTTGGACAGTAGGCATAACAGGTGATTTTTAGTGTTTTGGAAAATTTTTAGTAACTATTGCTTGAATTGTAAATATTTTCCAAACTAATTTTAGTCACTCCACTGTCCATAAGCTTTGTAGTATGCAATTAATTACATTATCATTTTGTTTAAGTAGAAATGACGCAATTGAAATGACTAATTACAATGCTTTTTTTTTATTGTAATTGTAGGTTGGAAGCACCACCGCTATTTAATGCGGACACCATGGACGCAAAAAAGTTACAGCAATTGCAACAAGCACAACATTTACAAAAGAAAATACCATTAGCATATCAGACGAATATTACAGACTATCGTACGACAACACATTCACCAGTCTTCCAACAGCAGCAGCATGGCAATTATCATTTAGGACATGTAGCTGCAGTCGCTCACCAACAATATCAACAAAGTCCGACAACTACATCATCATCAGGACCACTAACACCAATTGATATACAACCACATGCCAGTAAATTGCTCTTAAAGCATCAATTACAAAGTTCAGGGAGTGGTGGTAGCTCTGCCCACAGTTCACCCTATCATCAGGCATCTACATCATCCGGCTATCCCACAAGTAGTACGGGTGGCACGGGAGGCACTGAGCAATTGTATCAGTCGCCAACAGAAAGAACATATTTAGCGGCAGCTGGACGTATTAATTCTAACCATAATCAGGCTTCAACTTTACAACTACAATATCAACAAATACAACAGGCTAAATTACAAGCACAGTTGGCCACACAAAATGAGGCAGCTCAAAGTCAACAGCGGCAATTCGCTTTGCGACAAATAATAAATCCTCCGGTGCCGCAAGGTCATTACCATATGAGTCAGTCATCAAGTATGATGTCTACTGTAACACAGCAACAACCAAACCAAACACATCAGCAGCAACAACAGCAACATAGAGCACCTCCCTCATCCTTGAACTTAACAAATCAATTTCAACCAGCTGCTGGACCCCTTAAAGTAACTCAACAAAATGCCCACAAATCAACTCAGCATTATCATCAACAACAACAGCAGCAGCAACAAGAGCAGATTTATGGCCAACATCAGCATCAGCAGTTACAAATGCAATTACATCATCAGCAACAGTTGCAACAGCATCATCATGCTTTACAACAAAGATCAAAATCTGACCTGCAAACACCAAAAAGCAGTGATCAAAGTCCTATTTATATACAGCAAAATCATCCTGGTCATGTAGTCAATCAGGCCGTACAAACACAAATATCAACGGTGGCAAAAACTTCAAGTAACCCCCCACAGATTACAAAAACTCCCAGTTCAGAAGAATCTTCATCGGCTTCGGCAAAAAGCCCTTCACATGCACCTTTAGATCGCAAGAAATCCGGTGGTAGTTTAATATCAAATCCACAAGCTCTTAAGTCACCCATAACCAAGAGACCACCAAATTCTCCGGTTACCATATCGGGTTGGTTGTACAAACAAGGTTCGGATGGTCTTAAAGTATGGCGCAAGAGATGGTTTGTATTGGCGGAATATTGTCTCTACTACTACAAGGGACCGGAAGAGGATAAAGTGCTGGGTTCTATATTATTGCCCTCCTATAAGGTGTCTGCTTGTTTGCCGGAAGATAAAATCTATCGCAAATATGCCTTTAAGTGTGAACATCAAAATATGCGCACATATTGGCTGGCGGCTGAAAATGCCGAGTCGATGGTTCAGTGGGTGAGAGCTTTAAGTGCAGCAACAATGATGCAGGCTCCCAGCAGTGCTGGTGAGTCTTCCGAGCATCCAAGTGGTTCTTCTTCGCTAAATCATAGTGGGGAAAATTCCGATTCAGGTATACATACACTGCAATCGCAGCAAAGTAAAATGTCGGGTCAAGGACAAGTGACGCCAGCCTCCGATAATGGTGGCGTAACAACATCCAGTAGTAGTGGACAACCGCTTTACGCCAATGCTCCACCCAAACCTAGACGTATAACAGATGGTGGCTATTCTTCACCTAGTCCTGAACAATCTATCGATAACGAAGGCATGCGACAACATCAAATGCATCATCAGCAACAACAGCAACAGTCGCAAACTAGTCGAAGATCAGGAATAATGTCTCCCACTTTACAGCAAATGCAACAATACCAACAACAACAGCAGCAGCAATCAAGATCCCAACATCATGCCATATATGACACACGTACGGGTAATATCTCCTCAGCCGTTCGAATACCACAACAACAGCAGTCCAACTACCCAATAGACTCCTTAGAATCACAATATCAGCAACAGTTAACACTAAGTCCCGACGACTATCCTCAATCGCCTACAGGCCAATACATGGACGCACAAATGGAACAACAAATAATGCAACTACAACAGCAACGTGTAGCCGTTGATGATATTTATGGCGAGCGCGATTTATATATGCAACGTCTTATACAACAGCGCTATCCACCCCACATGTCGGCCTATATTTCAGCGGCCGAACGTCGTACGCCTGATGCTTATGGTCGTTCGAAAAATCGTTTCTTTTCGGATTATGAAGATATTTACAATTTGACTACTGGTGCCGGAAATACATCAGCTCAGGAAGCTTTAATACAAGAAGCAGCCAGCTATCGTCGTCCGCTATCGCCACCCAGTTATGAGGGCAATAAACATGTATCTTCTTCTTTGACATCGCGTTACACGCCAAATAATTTAGAGGTATGTAGATTTTTCATATATTTTTTAGTTCTTAAATTTTCAAAATACATAAAGTTTCTCTAATGTTAAGTTTCAACTTAAAGTTAAGGGTTGTAAAGCGTATTCCCTTAACACGTACCTGCTGTTTCTTATTTTTTGCCAGACGAAACAAAATATTTTTTATTAAATAAGGTTTATAGGGTTACTTTAAATCCTGACATTTGCTCCTGTTTGTGTGTACAAGTGGAATGTATAGAATTAACAATCCCGCATAAAATGTTTACTTGCAGCATGGCCGCATATGAAATCCAGTTGACAATTTAGGTGCATTTTAATTTATCTATAATTTGTTTAACACTTTTAAATTTTAAATAATTTTGGACTGGATTGGTTTTCTTAAGGTCCCATTGTACATAACTTCTTTTCTTAAGTTCAAATCCTAGATATCTTTATGGTTTGTTAAACAAAATTCTATTAAAAATTACTTCAAATGTTGATATTATTAAGGCCTTAACAAATTTAACAATTCAGTATTATTTTACCAAACAATTGTTTACAGCATAAAGCTCTAATAAAGTGTATTTTTTTACGTTTTAAGCTAGGTTTAACAATAATGAAAATTGTTCATGTTAAATTTAAGAATAGAGGATAAACATTATAAAGAAGATAGAAAATAGTGACCAGGTAGACACTACACAAAAACAAACTTATATTTGCTGGCAGGAGTTTTAGTATAAAAATGCTCTACAAACGGACATTTCACAATAGAAACATACACCCTTTTTGAGGATAACACATATGCAACCTTACAATGAAATCTGATACACATACATACATACATACATAAATACCTATAAAAATAAAATGTGTAAGAAATGTTAAGAAGAAAAAGAAGAAAGCATAAAAGGAAACACAACAACAAAGTATAGTAAGTTTTATAAATATTGGATAGAAAACATAGAGAAAAGAATTCATCATGTGTACTATTGTATACCTGGAGGAAATAGGTCGTGTCACATGCGTGCTACCAAAAGATTTAAAAATGTTTTGAAGTAGAAAAAAATCTAAAAAAAAACAATATTATTACTCATACATTATACATACATACTTACTTGTACATATCTGCCCAAGTGGGTGGTGCTGTTTTTAGCCTTTTACATTTTTCACAATTGTTAAAACTAGGAAAGCACAAACTTAAATACATTTGCAACGACTGGACGTTATTTAAAACTTTTACATAAATTTCAGAAACCTATGAGGAATTGTTCTGGTTTTTTTTTATAAATATGTATGTATGTCTTCTCTTGTATGTCTGTATTTTGCTTTGCGTTGATTTTACACGTCACAGTCCTTAAATGTGATAGCTTAAAGCGTCTCTTGGAAATATTTTAGATGCTTTATTTTAATTTCATTGCTGTTGTTGTTTTCGTTTAATGTCACTAACTTTGCAACAAATGTTTGCTATATTTTCTACAAACATTCCATTCATGTTTAACAACAATTAAGCAAAAAAAAGGCGGACATTATAGAAATAAAGGTTCCTAGCACTACATTTTGTATTCTAAGTTGACATCCTTTTTTTATTATTCGAGCGAAAGTAAAGAAATAATAGGGGTATTCGTTAAATCACTTGAATGCCCACCTTTTTAACGGTGACGATGCACATAGGGGTATTTTGATAATCTAGCCCGACATTTGGTCAAAAGTGAAATTTAAGAAATGTAAAAATTTAAGTACGCACCTCAACAAACAACAAAATTCTGCATCGTTTAGTGAATTTTCCAGACTTGCTTGAGATTTGTCGTTTTGGAACACTGTTAAAGTCAAGAAAGTTGAGTAAATTGCATGGGTACTTATTGGCTTTTTACGGTTTTGAGAGGTTTACAATATATTTTTTGTGGCTAAACGAATAAAGATTTTTTTTCTGTGAGAGACTAATTAAAATTTGTTTAAAATTAACATAACGGTTTTTTTGTTCACTTTTTGAGAAAAAAAAACATCAAAAGCAAGTGAGGGCAGTAGCGATCTTAAAAATGGTATACATCACGATAAAATATGAAATCTCTACTATTAGAGTAAAAAAACGTTGTGCGTTATCAATGAAAATATCACCTTTTTTCTGTTTTGCTTATTTTGCATAGAAAAATAATTATTTTGTGAAAATCAGCAAAAAAAAAAAATTTTTTTTTACAGAGTCATTCCGGGGGGTGGTATCGAGGGCATACCTCCCTTTACCCTTAAGCTTATGCTGACGATGAAAGATGCATTTGCTGAACAAAAGTATAGGAAAACTTAAAAAAGGTTTAAAAAAGTAGAATTTTTCAGAAGTAGGATTAGTTCTTCTTAGGAAACCTTTTTTCCCCTTGATCCGATTTTTCTTATTTTCAAGCTTTACCAGCCTATGACTATAACAAATATTTCTGCCAAGTTTTAGTTGATCTAGGAGCACTCAATAACTTTTAAGAAGCAATATAAGCTAAAAAAAAGCGATGTCCGGCTAGATTGGCAAAATACCCCTATGTGCGTTCTCCAAACATTTGTCCGAAGGCGTTACCACTGGTTTTAGAAAAAAAAATTTAACGTTGAAGCAAACATGGTGAAAAGATCAAATAAAAATCTCCATTTTACTTTTTAATTGTAACGTCTTTTTCGTAAAATATTAAAATAATGTGACCATTGCTTAGGACTTTAGTAGTAAGAAGCTAAAACGAAAAATACACCACTTTGTAATTTAAAGGATTTTTTTTACTGTTCACATTTACCTTTTGTTTTTTTCCTTTTTTTTTAAATATAAACCCCTTTAAAGTCCCCATCTAAATTGTGATGTGATTGTTTTTTTTATTTTTATTTTTTATAGTTATTTATTTAAAAGACTTTTTACAGACACAAGTTGAACTTTTAATTAGACTTTTAGTGTGTCAGTAGTGGCAAAGGTTTAAAGGGAATATGTATATAATTTGTTTTCAGTTCAACTACGGCAAAAATTTAAAAAACAAGTAAATAACAACAAAAACAAACAGCCTGTAGATATAAATAACTTTCGTTTGATAGATGAAAGTAGCAGGTATGACGTTTTAAGAAATGTTACAACTTATACATAGTAACACACATTCATACACACATACATAAATAACGTAGTTCCTTTTATTCTACCATCCACCCCATCCCCAGTGTTTGTGTAGTATAGGTTGAATAATATCAGGTGCAACCTAGATTTTAACAACTAACAATACCAACATATAAAAAAAACCATCTGCATGCAACACAACAACTACATCAGCAAAATATTTAATGCGGTTGCAACGGGCTACACTGCTAAAGATTGTTAGATTTAAATTTACATTTGTATAAGTTATAGTGTGTAGATGTGGTTTATACTTCTACATTCTTACGTGTAAATTTCCACAACGTGAGCAACCTGTTTTACTGCTTTAAGTGCACGTGCTCACATTTAAGCCCTCTAGTACTCTCTAAAGGGTTATTTTAAGTTTTTGTATTAGTGAAGAGTTGCTAACACGTGAAATGGAGATTTCATATTTTCTTTTCTGGTTTAATAAATTTATTGTTTTAGATTTAACCAAAAAAGAAAGTTTTTTTTCTTCTAAACTTCTAAAACAACACGTTTTAATTTGGTTTAGAGCAATTAACTTTTTTATGGGGTATTTTTTTTATATTTTTTGTTTGTTTTACCTCTTTTTAATTTTGTTCCAGTATTTGGAAATTATTTGATTTATAACGCATTTTTTTAATACATTTTTGTGCTCAAGGACAAACAAAAGATTTGGGTTATAATTGAAATTAAAAAAATAAATTATTTTAATTGAATTAATCAAAATGTTAATTGAAAAAAATATCAATGTCATTAAAAAGAAAACATTTTATTTGCGCCATCTGCCGTTGCCTCGAAACAACGTCTCATACGATTGGGTGGTGTGTACAGATCCTTGCTAAGTTAAGTGGTGTGTGTGTCGCCTTTTTTAAAATTTAATTTTAATTTTTTTAATTTCTTCCTCTGCCGTGATTCGAACCGGGGTACTTCGGTTTTAAAGTTCGACGCTCTAACAACTACACCATGCAGCCGACAAAAATATAAAAAGCAAAATCAGTGTTTAATGTTTTAAAACTTTAATGGTAAAAAACCAATATTTTCAATAGGAGCTTAACTGAATTAATTATTTAATTGAAAAAATATATAAAAAAATAAAATTATTAATTAAATAATTAATTAAAATCTAATAACACCTTAATTAAAAAAAAAGTGCCGATATTTTTTTCTGTGAACTTTTATAAAAATTAAAAACTATCATCTATGATTTGTGTGTGGTGATCGATCAATTATTAGCCCGCTCCAAAAATCTCATAGCAAAAATCTATTAAAAATCTTTGAATCGAGACAAAATTTATCAAAAAACAAGTTTCACTTAAACACGAATATTTCTATCAAACTTGTAACGGTCAATTCATAAATTCAGCATTAATAATTTTTTATATTATATATTATGGTGTAGGGTATTACACATGTAGGGTCTATCCAATTAACAACAATATCGGTTGATCTTTTATGTTTTCGAATAAAATTAGTCAATAGTTTATGTCGTTTACATCAAACAGTTACTATTTAGCTAGAAATAGCTTTAATATACCTTTCATATGTTGGTGGGATATCACACGTACATATGTATGTACGTGAAACAAAAGTAGAGTAGGTCACTGAAAAGTTATTACAAAATTTATGTGGCTAAATTGAATTCGTTACATAATGATGAATCTAATGTGGTTACTGAACGTCAAGTGAAGTTCTCTTAGTTGCCATGACACATTTTGATAAAACGATTGTGCAATGCCCGAAAAGTATAAATATCCTGGTAAAAAAGGATTTCCCGCAAAACAAAAATTTGTTAATGGTCGAAAGGAAATTCAAATAAACAGAATTCCTTTCGCTCGTCTTTAGAAGTCTAGGGTAGTCGTAAGGACTATTGCAGAGAACTTGCATTTTTGCAATAACTAATCCTGTTGTTTTTATACTAGGGATGAGCAAATGCAAAAAAAATATCGATATTTTTTCAATATCGTTGCTGGTCGATATATATGGATTCGAAAATATCGATATACCGATATTTTTCGTAAATTCCTAAAATACAGGAAAAACCAACTTTAAATATTTATTTATTTATTTGATATTTACAAAAGTGTATTTTTTATTGATGTTTAACGGTTAAGATAGAAACGTTTAATACAGAAAACTATATTTGTGGTTAAAATACAAAGTAAGTCGCAATATATAATTGAATAAAATCTTGTTGCTTAAGATTTGCAAATACCTTTAATGGGATAAAATTAAACGCGCCCTAACTGTCAATACAAGCATTATAACTCTCTATTCAATAAAGACTGCGACAAGAAGCTTTTTTACAAATTAATAACATAAAATACATAACCAGTGTTCAAAAATATTGAAAGAAAATTTATTGAAAAAATAAATTTTTTTTTGCTTATATCTGAAAAAAAATTTTTTTTGCTTAAAAATCGAAAATTTTTTTTCTTTAAAATTCCCCAAAAGA
>NDXZ01097643.1:0-10211 GCA_003055125.1 Paykullia maculata | reverse complement strand
TTTTTTTTTTTTTTTTTTTTTGTTTAAACTATAATATAATACTTCAAATATTTTCTGGTTATTTCTTCTTTTTTTAAGAAAAATAATCCTTTTTAATTTTACTATTGAAAAAACCACGTGTTCTTTTGAATTGTTTGTTTTAATTCGATTTTTTGTACAACTCTCGCTCGTGTTATTTAAAAATAAAAATTTAGGCCATCATTATATTTTTGCTGTATGTGTGCGCATTCTATTGATTTTTTAATTTATTTTCTTTTTTGCAAAGATAAATTGTTGTATTATATTTGTAATAACTATTTTGTTTTGATATTTCACTTTTTTCCATATAATTTTTTTTTAGTATTTTTCTTTTGTCAGACAAAAACAGAACGTCAAACGAAATCCAAAATGACGTTTTTTTTTCGTTTCTTATGCACGAGTACTCTATTTTAAAGAAACAAAATACTAAAGGTGACGCTCACTTATACACTCTCACTTGTTTACGTATTGTAATTTGCTTTGTTTTGGTTGATTCTTCCAAAATTATACTTGTTTCTTTGCGTCTGTTTTTTCTTTTTTTTAACAGCTGGTTATTTGCCTTTTGTATTGTATATTATCGGTCTTCTTTCCTTATAGATATTTTTCAGCTGTTTATTTTTTCTTTCTTACACAATTGAGCGCCAATTTTTTTATTATATTTAGTTTTGTTGTTATTTAAACAACAATTTATAATATTTTTTTACTATTATTAAGAACATTAATCACACTTTTTTTAAATATATTTTAGCAATAACTAGGAATTGCATTTATCCGCATACACAACCTCGTCGACCGAAACTCAAGAACGTAATGAAATTGAAATTTCTCTTAAATAACTTTTTTGTCGTATAACACTTTCCCATCGTTCCAATCGGTACGTTTATTGCTGTTAACAACAGTGATGTTAAAGATAAGCAGGTTTGGAGGCAGCATTACCAGAATGGATTCTTTTCTTGTGCTTAGTGAATTTTGAACAGTCAAGTTGTATGTTCTCTTGCAATCAAACAAGACAACCATAAGTCCATGGTAAACTTTCGTATTTTAACGTTACTTTACTTTTTTACTTAAATATTGTCCGAAAACTTGATATAAGGGTACTATTCTTTCAAATTCAAAAACTTTCTATAAGTAAAAAGTTTTTCTATAGGAATTATTACTAACATGGATCATAGGTATATATTTTCTTTCTTATTAATACATTTTGCCTAGGGAGCCAAATTGAGTTTTTGTGATTTGTAATTTAATTACTTTCATATTTCTATCTATTTATAAATATATGTTTGCATATTGTATACCTATACATATGTACATGTTATATATTTGTGTAAAAATTATATTTAAGAACTCAAAATTTGTATTACTTTGTAATAAATATTTTTGCTTGTAGGGCTTTGTATTAATATTCTGAATGATAAAGACAATGTTTTTAAAGAACAAAATTAATAAGACAGTGTCAGTTACATATATTTTTTTCATATGAACTGTACACAGAATATTAGAAAGTACATAGTTAAATAAGTAACTGGAAATATATATACATATATTTTACGTTTCACTTATGATAAATCAGTTGTATTATTTTCGATTTCGCTAGAGTAAACATAAACATCCCGTCTTCGGGCGAATAAAATTTCACTCAGCTTTGGATGCGTAGCTAAGGAATGAACCACTCCACCTGTTTTACCTGTGAAATTTGAAGAATCAAATTAATTTGAAAATGTTTCATTAATGATATTAAAAATTTACATACTAATTTCAATACTTTGCAGTATTTTTCCCTCTAAAAGATCCCAAACAATAGCATCACCATTACCGCTGCCCGTTAAAATATGAGCATCATTGGACATAATTCCACACTCAATATGGTAATCGTCCGCCTTACAACCTTTATATTCGGACAGTAAGCCTCCAGAATCACGGTCGAGTAACCGTACAACACTATCCTGACAAGCTGCTACCAGACATTGTTCGTCTCTTGTGATTGTCAGATAGGTTATGGGTACACCCAATATATCACATGTCAATTCACCCACACGTATGTCATAAAAACGCACGCAACCATCTAAAGAGGCAGTGATAATTTTGTTTTCAGTACTCAACACGGATGTTATACAATCTTTGGCTTCTCTCATCATTTGTATAGGTTCCAAACGTCTGGTACGAATGTCCCAGGAAAATACCGCATTATCACGACCGCCCGATATGGCAACTGAAGAGTCTTCATTAAAGCATACACACTTTACCCCACCGGCATGTCCACGCAATCGCCTAATGGGCGCTCCTGTACTAACATCCCAATAAATTATACTTTTGTCCAAACTGGCAGTAACAATGTTGCTACTTTCACAACTACCAGCAGCATCTGTAACCTCATCAGCATGACCACCATAGGTTTTTAGAAGGAGACCTGTTTTGTGATTCCATAGTTTAAGTTTCTTATCTGAGCCACAGGTTAAACAATATGAGCCATCAACTGAAAAAAAATGAAAGATTATTTTTTGTTACCATTATATATGGTATATTATTTGTTACCATTATACCGCACCGCCCTTACAGCACCCTGTTTGCAATCTATTGCACGTAGACATTTAAATTCTTGAAAATTCATTATTCATTATAATTTATAAAAATACAAAATATTTTAGGAAAAACAAAATATTTGTTTACATTAAATGTGTTATCAATTACAAGTGAATGTATAAAATAAACAAATAACAGCTTTTCAATTTTAAACTACACAGAGAAAAGTATTAAATAGGTGGTTAAGAAACTGTATTAAATATTTATTAAAATTGTTTTTAAACTATTTTAAGGTAATTTTTTAATATAAAAAATATGTTTAAAGTAATTTATTACATATTATATATAATATAATGAATAAACTTACCGAAATTTTAATTTTTAATTCCTATCTGGACTAACAAAACATGTGAATATGGCAGCACACAAATATTAAAAAAATTGTTAACCTTTGACGTTGCAATAGAATCACTTGCAAAAAATATAATTTACAAAAAAAATTAAATTCTACTATGCATAAGTGTTAATATATATAAAAAATAATAACAAACTACCATAAAATTTATCATCACTTCAGGATGCAAGAAATGGAAAAACTGGATATTAACGATGAGGAAGACATAACAGTTTCAATGGCTGCTATGAACCTAACCATTGGTGATCAGATTCAGGAATTAAGCAAACGTCTTAATAACATAAATGAGGAACTGCAACAGCAAGTACGCGACAAACATGGTGCTCTTTTGCAGCAAGCAACACATGCCGGTCGTTTTGATACGGCTCTAAATTCTTTGGCCGACGATGTTAAACGTATCCGTAATTCCAGTTATCGTCTTAAACAACAGGTTGATCAACAATATCAATTGATTGAAAATCAATCGAAAATATTGTCACGTTTACATGAGTTATCGCATCTTCTGAGATCCGCGAAGACGTTATTAACTTTAACCACGAAATTAAGAAACACAAAAGATGTTCTAAAACAGGCCGAGTTGCATTATGAATTAAGTGAACTTATCGAAGATCAAGATTTAAAGAAAATAGAATTTTTACAATCGGCCAGAATGTATGTTACTAATTCTAGACAAAAGATACGCAATTTAACGCAAATGCAATTGGTCACGGGTCTGCAGGAGAGAAGCGAACTACAGATTTGTAATGCATTAAAAGTAAGCACATCACATTTGCTATCGGCTATTTTATGTTGAAATAGCAAAAACAGTTGTAGCTTTAATTTAATTTCAAATATAAGAAATGGACGAAACTCGATTACTTTTACTTTTGTATGTATGTCAATGGTTTCGAAAATTTACATTTTATTTAGCTTTTTATATATTGCGATATATGTACAAGATCCTATTTTGCGAGTTTTCAAGGCCAAAACTCTTACATGAAATTAAATAAATGTGTTTATAATAACGTTTCTATAACATGTAACAAGCTTTCGATTAAAAATAAATTATATGTAGCCCTCTAGTTGATAACGTTGTAATTTACTTTATATATTAAAATGTTAAATTGTATATTTTTTAGAGTTTTCAAGCTGCTAATTAATTTTTCTCTCTTTTTAGATATTTATTAACTTCGACACTTTAGAAAAGTCATTAGATAACTTAGTAAAAACGTTTATTTCGAACCTGGAACAATCGCTTAAGGAGTGTTTTGCTGGCAACGACATCTCTATACTAAATAAAAATGATGCCAATAAAGCAATTACTTGCTCCCCAAAACCTGCTACTGGTCTTAGAGGACCGGGGAAAACACCTCAATTAACAACAACCCAAAACTTTCGTGCTAAATTTTGGAAGTCACTACATTGGCTACTATATGATGAATTATATGAATGTTGCACACAAATACAATTACTTAAAAAAGCCCTTGAGAAAGTCCAACAATTTGAAGCATCGGCCTCAAATGCCGAACAAACGATTCTCCAACGGTTTTGGCAGGCAGTTCAAGATTTGCTAAGAAATTCCTTTAAAGAATGTCCGGCTCATATAACCCAGACTTTGCAGGAAGGTCTATCGAAATTACTTAGTTCCATACGAGGGCTGGAGCAAAAGGTAAATAATGAGTTTTTATTCGATGACGATATGTTTATTCATTTGGAAGTGGGTTATGTAAGTAAATGTGGCGCTAATATGAAAGCCTGTATGGCGGGTGTAGACTTGCCTAACAATGAAACTGTGGACAATTTCATACGAGTAGCTTCTTCAGAATTAAGTGCTGCTTTGGTAGATACCCGTCTCACGAATTCCATAGCGGCTGTTTTTATATCGTGCAGCAAAGATTTTTGCACAAAGATTGAGTCCCAAATAAAATTGGGTCCGGATTCTATACAAGTAGTGGATTTGCCAAATACACAACAAATTCAAAATACTTTACTGGCAAATATACTGTTTTATTTTAAAGATTCCACTAAACGTATGTTGCAAGATTTGGGACAGCAATTTGCTAAATCACAGTCAACAGCTAAGAAGGATATAACTAAATCATTGGAACAAGCAGATCTTTTAATAACCACAATATTACAGCAAATCATGGAATCCATAGTTTCCACTATTAATATCATAATTTTGAGTATACATCGTGAACCGGGCCTAAATTCAGAAAAAATTTCCACAGCAGGACCTTCGATGTATATGAAGGAATTGCAAGAGTTTATAAATCGTTCGTGGTCCAATCACATTTCTCCCTACGACGACAGGGATATTACAATGAAATGTGGCCAAGAAGTGGCTAAAAGATGTATAGATTTTTTTCTTCACAATCTCAGTATCCTGAGACCTCTAAGTCAAGCCGGCAGACAAAGATTGAAGAACGATTGTTTACATATGGAAAACACTCTAAAGCCATTGTGTTGCAATCTTTATGAGCTGGGTAATTCGGCGCGTTTATTACGCGCCATGTCTTTCCTCATTGTTCAGCAACCATCAGAATTGATTAAACAAACTATAGGTTCGGATTCATTGGTTCCTTCCTACATTATATTACTTTTATTGTTTGCCCATGCTGGTCCTGAGCTACAGTCGCCGCATTCCACTGTCAATTGGTCAAATGAACGTTTGATTGAATGGTTAGAGGGTCATACGAATGAGCGTGAAAAATTAGAATTGATTTCTGGAGCTTTGCAGCGTTACCGGGATGGCGTAAGACGCAAAAAGAGTGAGCAATATGATGAGGTTTATCCACTGATGGTTGAATATTTTGAAAAGGCTTCAAAAATATAAATTTAGAAATGTATAATGTTAAAAATTAAAAGCAAAATAAATAAAAGAATATTTAATCGCAGTTTAAAGAAAAAAAATCCAGTGGATTTTGCTCTGCTAATGGATTATTAATTTATAAGAGGGTATTAAGAGTCCAGCTCTTTCTTTTCCCTTATGACACTACAAACTCCACATATAATAAATAAATCTCTACACTCGACGGCTCGAATGGTTTAATTTTTTCCTAACCCTTATCTGGCAGCTCTATTGTTTACTAAACAGCTGACGAATGCAGTGAAATCTTTAAGCGAAACTGTTTGTTTTTTCTATTCTTTTATAAAAACAAGCGTCATTCCAATAATAAAAATTAATTAATAGAATTTTTTTTAAAACTGCAACAATGAATAAAATTTTATTGAAGTAATTGTAAACTACATATAAATAAAATGCATTGAAAAAATAGTTAAACAAAGTAAGACGTAGTTTTTTCAAAGAAGTGAAAGTTAAACAAAAAAAATTGTCAGAATAATTTGGTTGAAAATAATAAAAAAGAAGGCATCATGTCATTTCTAAGAGGTTCTTTAAATTATGTTTGGTGCACTACCAGTGTTTTGGGTAAAGGTGCTACGGGCTCAGTTTTTCAGGTTTGTACATATATAATCCCCATTTAGTTTTCTTTTGTAATTATAAAGTTTTAATGATTTGTTGCCCTGCTTTCTCAACAATTATACAGGGTGTAAATAAAATAACCGGAGAATCAGTAGCGGTTAAAACATTTAACCCTTATAGTCACATGCGTCCCCCAGACGTGCAAATGCGTGAATTTGAAGCTCTGAAGAAAGTTAATCATGAAAATATTGTAAAACTTTTGGCCATCGAAGAAGACCAAGAGGGCCGTGGTAAAGTGATAGTTATGGAATTATGTACGGGTGGTAGTTTGTTTAATATTTTGGATGATCCCGAAAATTCCTATGGTTTGCCAGAGAATGAATTTTTATTGGTTTTGGAACATTTATGTGCCGGCATGAAACATTTGAGGGACAACAAATTGGTGCATCGTGATCTCAAACCGGGTAACATAATGAAATTTATTTCGGAGGATGGCCAGACTATATACAAGTTGACGGACTTTGGAGCAGCACGCGAACTAGAAGATAATCAGCCATTTGCTTCGCTATATGGCACGGAAGAGTATCTACATCCAGATCTATATGAAAGAGCCGTACTAAGAAAGTCCATTAATCGCTCATTTACGGCTAATGTGGATTTATGGTCTATTGGGGTGACTTTGTATCATGTAGCCACCGGCAATTTACCATTCCGACCCTATGGTGGCCGTAAAAATAGAGAAACTATGCATCAAATTACTACAAAAAAAGCATCTGGTGTTATATCAGGCAATCAGTTGTCCGAAAATGGTCCTATTGAATGGTCCGATACTTTGCCACCACATTGTCATTTGTCCGAGGGTTTAAAGACCTTAGTTACTCCACTATTAGCCGGCCTCTTGGAGGAGAATCGTGAAAAGACTTGGTCATTCGACAGATTCTTTCAGGAAGTAACATTGATTTTACGCAAACGGGTCATACATGTTTTCTTTTCGAACCGCACCAGTTCGGTGGAAATCTTTTTAGAACCCGAAGAACAAATTGAACATTTCCGCGAGCGTATACTTATGCAAACCAAAGTGCCTGTAGAGAAACAAATATTGTTGTTTAACAATGAGCATTTGGAAAAAAGAATTAATCTTCATACAACAGGTTAGTTGTAAGAATTTTTTTCTGTGTAGATTTTAATTAAACGTCAATGTTAGGAAATCAGTTCTCACAAATAAACTCTTTTTATCGAGATTTTGCTCTTAATAGTTTTTTTTTTGCAGCTAATTCATTTCCAATAACAACTACGGTAAATCCTATATATTTGTATAGCAATGATGATAATAATGTCCAGTTGCCACAACAATTGGATTTGCCTAAATTTCCAGTATTTCCAAGTAATGTTTCGGTAGAAAATGATGCTAGCCTTGCTAAGGTAAGTATTCTTTTTGCTTGTTATAAAAAATTTAAAAAAAAATTCCAAAGAGAGCAAAAAGAAGAGAAAGGTTAAAAATTACAGCAGAATCTAAATATGCACATGGAATATGTAAATTCTTTTTAAATTACATACTAAAGAAAAGAAGTCTAGAAAAAAAAATAATTTGACTTTGAGTGTGTGGTTACTGGAATTAAAAGTGTTCTTTATGTAACTCGTTTTTTATTTTTTTATTTGGGTCTCATCATCTTTGCGTTTTTAACGTTTTCACTATTGAGACACTTGTTTCATAATAAAAGGACTGTTTGCTCGAAAAACACGTTCCCCTTTTACTTATATCACTTATTATTTATAAAAGAAATATTAGATCCTCCGACTTTGCAGTTTTTAAGGTATCTGCGCTTTGTTTATCCATATGCATAAAAAAGCTACAAAGATTTAAAAAACAAACACAAACGTTTACGTTTATTAGTAAATTTTTTTTTAAGTTTTTTTTTCAATATACAGCACAAAAAAGTATTAATCATATTTAATTCTTTATATCAAAGGCTGCGTGTAGTGTGGGCCATGAGTGTAAAAGAAGAGTGGACACTTTTACCACAATTGATATCCTCATCAAAAAGGCTGTGGAGCAATTTATTGAAACCTTAACAACTACCATAACTTTATTAGTAAAGTAAGTAAATTTTTTCTAAATAAATATTAATTTAAAAAATAATTGTAGCTTATATGTACATATATAATTGAAAATATTTATTTTTAGAAAAACTAAAAATTTTGATAAGTTACTTTCGACTGAAATAGATTATGCAGATGCTGTTTTAAGTATGGCTAAATTAGTAAGATATAAAACAAAATTGTATTGTTTGTTGCAAATAATTTTATTTAAAAATTATTTTTATTCAATAGACAAAAATTGACCAGGAACTGAAACCGAGTTTACAAAAATTGGAAAATCTTAAAACAGAATTTGATAGCGCCGCTGATGTTGTAATGCAGCTACATACAAATTTTGTTGTAGAAGATCAACTAAAGTATGTACATACATATTTTTATCTTTAATAACATAAAACTTATAAAAATATATATATTTTTAATAACTTACAGTGAGCAATGGTCTTCTTCTATGCATGGTAAAAAATGTCCCTGTCGCACAAGAGCAAGTGCCCAGGCAAAATACTTAATAGAACGTTTACGTGACTCCTGGCAACATTTGTTAAGAGATCGTGCCACACGTACCCTAACATACAATGATGAACAGTTTCATGCTTTAGAAAAAATTAAAGTAAAATTATATCGAAACAATAATTTTAAATCGATTTTAAAATGAGAAAAATTTAAATTTTAGGTAGATCGCAATGGAAAACGCATAAAATCTCTGCTAATGGATGATGTTAAACCATCTGTAGCTCAAATGGCTGAGTGTTTAGCTGACTGGTATAAATTGGCTCAAACTGTCTATTTGAAAAGCGAAATCTTAGAAAAGGACGTTCGAGAATGTGAACGCAGCTTAAATATTATACGTGACGATTTGTATCGATTAAAAATTGATTTACAGAAGGACATGGATGCCAAATTAATAAATAATAGTAATCAGTTGTCAAAGATAGAGCAAAAAAGTCGTTTGATTGTAAGTTGTTTTTGATATCTTTTACGAATTTTAGTTAAATAATCTTTTATCTATCTGTCTTATATTAAATTTTAGTTTATGCAACAACAGCAGCAAGAAGTTCTAGCTATAATGAAGCAAAATCGTCAATTGATCTCAATGTTACAGGGATTGGGTATACGTTTACCAAATGCTTCAAATTCTCTGGAGTATTGATTTTTTTTTCTTAAATGTATTACTAATTATTGGGTTTAAGTTGTATTTTTTATGAATTTATTTTGTGTATATAGTTATTTTAAATATATTTTAAATTTCTTAAATTGCATTTACATACTTTTTTTTATTTTCAAAAAACGGATTTTCATCAAAAATAAGAGAGTATTCTTCTGCAAATGTGGTCAGTAAAACTTACCTTATTCATCCCTAATAAATACAATTTTTTTTTCTATCTTAAATAATGATATTTTTCTTTTTTAAGTTATACCAACTTATGCAATAAATTTCTAGGAAGCCTGCTGAGCACTTGGTAATATATATATAAAATACATTCGCACCAACGTTGAGAGATGTTTTTTTTTTATTTCAAACATAATCATTTTATTCTTTTTAAATTATTATTACAAAAATTATAATGTTTGCTATATGTACCGTATTTATTATTTAAAGAAAAAAAAAAAATTATAATTTAAAAAAAAACAGGTGTATTTGTGTCCTATTTTGCTAACTTGTAGATAACAATTGTACGACACACTAAAATATCTTTTCTTTGTGTCAAAGGATAGCTCTTTTCGAAATAAAAGAAACGAAAATGTTTATATATAAAG
>NDXZ01097446.1:0-45111 GCA_003055125.1 Paykullia maculata | reverse complement strand
CTTAACACATGTGTGTGTGTGAAGGGTATAAAAATATGTGTGACATTTAAGAAAACCTGTGTTCACGAAAAACAGAAAAGATTTATATAAAGCCATTTTAAGAAAAAGAATAAAAAATTACGCTTGAATTTTACTCTTGCACGGCCACTTCGCAGATTTTTTAAACCTAGGCTAATGCACGCTTAAGACCCTGGACTGACTATTAGATTTAGTCGTTCGATATGTCAAAAATTGCATGTGTGTTCAGAAAGTGTGATAGTGTGGTCAAAAAGTACATACATATGTACATACATATGTGTGACAGACTTTTTGACAAGTGTGTCCAATTCTATAATCTTTTGGAAATTTTCTTAAAATAGTTGTTTCTGTGCGATCAGAGTTGCTTTTTGTAGAACAGCTGTACAAAAAAATTACAATCATTTATTTATATTGCATAGAAATGTAAAAATAAATTTGGGACCGAGAAAATTTGTAAAGATGAGACACATTTTGTTGCGATTTTCTCATGTAGGACAAAACTCTATACGATTTATATTTAACATAATCGCACGACTTTGTAGGATAGTCAAAGTGATAGAAACAAATTATTTATAACAATTATCAAGATTATTCGCGTGTTTAATGCCAGTTGCGTCAGCGAAGCCCATTTCCAATAAAATTTTTAATATTTTTAAAAATGTTATGGACAATCAATATATGTAACTACATACATATGTATTTATATAAGAAATTTATTTTGTTTTTACCAAAAATTTTCACTTTTTCCATTCTTTTTAATTTAATTAAAATTCCTAACATTTTTAAACGTTTTGAAGAACAACTTTTTTTAATTGTTATTTATGTAAAGTTTATAGGGAAAAATTTTAATTACTTTGGGGAAGAAATGAAATTAATTTACTATCTCGTTTGAGTATTTATATTCCCATCTTTTGTGTTGCAAAACGCTATTGGGCAAGTTGTGCATCTTTAAGTAAGATTTAGTAATTTCTCTAATGTCTTAAAACACATCTAATTCTGTTGCATATAGTTTTGATATATAGAGTTATTTTTGGCAAAATATTTTAAAAAATTGAAATGCTCATAAAAAGCTGCAAACGCTTTGATTGAACAAATTATTAGCAACCACATAAGTTATTATAATTCTCATTTGGTTAAACATTTTTTAAGTATAAGTAGTTGTATTTTTGACAGATGTTTATGTTTGAAACATGTTCAAGGTTTTTATTTAAATTGTTTCTGTAAAACGTAACATGCAGTAGTAACAAACATCAGTTTCGTTCTCAGAAAGCCGTTAATAATACATTGATATGATAATGAGTTCTGTAAGGTCTTACAGTCAATTGGATATTTTACTTATTAAAAGCAAGTACATAAGTAGTTATATACGTACATGTATATAATATTTTAAAAGTAATGACTGATTCATTTCCACATTTGTAATCTAAAAGGTTGCTTGTTTCATTAATAGTAAAAAGTTAGTTTATGAAATAAAAGTAATATACTTATAAAATCCCCACTTACGTATAAGCGAGCGTGGTAAGTACTTGTCTCTAATGACATCGCCATGTTAAAACAATCGGTAAGCTTTGTAGCATTTTAACTAAATACAAAGCAATGCAAGTTTTTGCTGGGTTTGTACATACATAAGTACATATACATAAAAATGTATGCATATTTTTGTATTCTTGCTATGACGCTATTTTAAGATTAAACAAAACTTAAAAACTTGTATCGAGTACAAAATTAAAATGGATTTTTGGTTTAAGTCTTGTTTATTTTGCAAAAGTTTATTCAACTGAAAATCATTTGTTTTTTTTTTTTATAAAATTGTATCTTTTTTATTTCGTGTGTATTTGAGAATTTTTTGGTTTGGCCTTAAATACCGGTTTTTTTAGAAAGAAGAAGATGGTTTTTAAAGTTTAACAAAAATATGTAAAAAAAAAATTTAAACCTGTACACTACATGTGATAACTATAAGGACAAGAGAAAGGCATTATGCCTAATAAAATTAAAAAATGTAATGGTGTGGAAATTTTTAATTTTTAAATAAATAAATGTTATCGCTATCGTTTTTAGAATTACCAGCCGTAAATTCATGGCTAATTTGGAGGTCATCTTTAACACAAATATTTCAACAAAATAGAATTTTCATTAAACAATTTCTACAAAAAGAGATTTTACCGAAATGTTATTCAAATTTTCCTATAATTATTATTATATATTTATTTTTTCTATTTAAAATATAACTAACTAAAATTTTCTATGTATAACAAAAACCCACTCTATAATAAACAATAGCACTAACTTTTATCAACAATCTCAAAATCTTCACAATGGTGGTCCTTGTTATTGATTTTTTTCTAAATTTTTTATTTAAATTCTAATAATTAATTTTAATTTCATTTTATTCCTTATCTCTGTTTGTTTTTATTTGTTTCATTTTTTATAAAGTAAAATCCACCCCTAAATTTTTTTTTATTTAAATAATCACAATATTGAAATAAACTTATTCATTCGTTTGTTCTCATTTTAAAATTTCGATTTAAACTCTCTGATGTTAATGCGCATTGAAAATGTTTGGCTTTTTTTTCAATTTAGATAAATCTGTTTTGATTTTCTTATAATTCTTGTTTTCGTCCTTTTTTCAAGGATAATTGAATATGTTTCAGCAAAGTAAATACAAATTTAATTCATAAAAAAATACAGAAAGGGGTTGATTTTAACTTTTTTGAAATCGATTTTCCATTAAAATAATTAATCTAAATGTAGACAGGCAGTTTAAATTTTTTTAGATGAATTAAGGTTAAAGCAACCATAAGAGTTATTTAAATAAAGTAAAAATAAAGAATGATAAATAGGTACATACTAAGAAGAAATAGTTACGTGCAATCAACATATGATCATTGATATACATACATACATATGTACATACATACATTTATACATATCTACAACGATTTGAATTAAATTATACATTTTCTCTTTATAGTAAATGGTTTAAACATTTATTTTTCTTAAAAAGATATTGAAATACTTATGTATTTGTTTTATAATTCTGTACTTTAATCACACTCTACATACATACATACATACATATGTAAATCTCCATCTCTTTTTTCTTCTAACTAATAACTACTGCTATTTGACGCACTACTGACTGACGTGAGCGCAGTAACAGTTTCCTTATTTTCTTTCTTTTTCAAACTTCGTTACCAAACTATAAACTGAAATCGAAATCGGTTATACGAACTAAAATCAAATTTAATTTCTAAACAATGCATTAAAAATGTAAAAATCAAAACATAAAGAAAATACACAGAGTTGTTTTTTCTTTTTCTTTCTTTCTTATTCTCGCATTCTAAACTCAGATATAACGAAAACAAATGGGTGTTGAATTCTCGTTCATTTTCAATTTTTTCATCTTTTATTTTTTTAATTTTTATATGTATGAATGTATGTATTCAGAGATTTGTCAATCCATTTGACTATCTATCGGTGGCGACTGACTTCGCATTCAATCCGGCAATATTTTATATTTCAAATCAGTTTTGATTAATAGATACAACAAGCAGGAAGATGTTGTACAATTTAAGTGGTTGTCGTATTTAACTGGTCCATAAAATTGTCAAAAATATTTGTTAACTTTCGAGAAAATAAAGGAAAAAGAAAAGAAGTTTTATTTAAAAAAAAAACACACATGTTATTGGTGAGTTTGTAAAAAATATTTTTTCACTTATAAGTACATATTTAAATACCTGTTTCTCACTTATTGTGAAATTTATAACATAAATCTCTTATTTACTTACGTTTTTCTCTTATTTTGTTTTTTGGTTCTTAAGATGTTTCGCACCTTTAAATGTAATATGTATCTTTGTACTGTTTATTTGTTGTCTATTGCAAAAATATATTAGAATTGTAAAAGTATATTCGTAAGATACATCTTATTTTGTGAAAGTGTTGTCAATTGAGCGGATGATTATATTTTAAACGAAGCGCACAAACTGCTTCAAAATGTTTGGCTTAAAACTAATACAGTTCTCATAACTTCTTCGTTTCCATATACATATATTTTTTTATTAAAAGTTAATTAAATAAATAATTTGAATTCATATACCTACATGTTTGATAAAAACTTTATTTTTATCAAAAAGATTTTAATAAATCCTTTTTTGTTTTTTTTATCATTCTATTTGAAATGATTTTTTCAGAAAATCTTTATTTATTTTATTTTAACTTAACTTCTTTGCTTATAAAACATTTTTCATAAATTTTCTATGAAAAAAAACAGTCACACATATGTATGTGCAAAAAATTTGCCGTTTTTTTATTTAATATTAGTTCTTAAAACAATTTTCAAAGCTTACGAATTTATTTATTAAACTGAGGTCGTTTTTTCATACATTTATAGGATATTAATTTTAAGGTTGATAAGTTTAATAGGTATTTTGAATTAGAAATTAATTATTTTAAACATATTTTTAAGCATATTAATAAAATTTCTATAAATAAAAATTATCTAAAACGGTTAATAAATACTTTATACAAAGAAATTGTTCAATAAAAAAAATTGTTAAAAAAATTTATTGCAAAATATGGAGTTCGAAAATTTTTAAAATTGTTCAAAACCTTTTTCTATTTATATTGATATAATAAAAGTGCTTCACATTTTTTTTTTTTTTTGTTAAAAAATTTTTTAATAATTCTATAAATAATGAAAAAAAAATTGCCAATAACTTCTTTATTTAAAAAACTTATTTAATATTTATTATAACCCAACACCACCTTATATGTATGTATGTACATATATACATACATAAAAATATATGTTCCCATCCTTCCTACAAGGATCTAATATCTTTATCACCATAGGTGGCAATGATATTATTGTGCAGTGTTAATAAGTTATAGGTATTTACATATTTGTTATTCGCTGTTTATTTTGTAATTTAAATCCCAATTTGCAAAGTTAGCTGTATTAAACGCAAATTGCTTTATTTGTATGTTCATATTGAATTACTGTCTAAATTACCAAAGAAACCAGTGTTTTAAATAAAATGTTAATTTCAATTGACAAAAAAGGAAATAAAAATTGATACAGGAGACAAAATTGTGCTTAATGTGACTATTAAATATTCTGGAGAAGCATTGCGGCCTTTAAAACAACTGCTTATTAAGTATTTCAGCAAAAAACATCAAATAAAAACAAAACAATAAATGAATACAAACAAGAGGAAACACTGGCAAAGCAAATCGTCATGGCACAAATAATTTAAACAGTGAAATAAGTTAATCGCATCATCGTGAAACATGTATAAATATATTATTTATTACCGGTTTTTCTTTTGACGTTTTTTTACCGCCCAAGCTGTCAACACTGACGAATTTTCATTTTTAATTAAGTTCATAACTAAAAATGTTGCTTCATCGTTTTTAATGGATGGTCAGTAACATTACAAAAATAATAAAAATTGATATGAAAAGTTTAAGTTAAAAAAAAAACCATAAGTTTTATTATAGAAATAAAATAAATGTTACAAAAGATATGTTTGTTCATATGTATGTAGTAAATTTAGAAACACATAATTAATCTACATACCTACTTATCTACATCTACTTATAAAAATGTTACTAAGTTTAGTAGTTGGGTATGAGGAATTTTTTTTTTATTTTACAAAAACTAAAAATATGAATCAATAGTCGTATAAAAATAAACTAAAAATAGGTACCTACTAACACTTCAATTTAAAATGTCTCTTAAAATCTAAAGTACAAATTTAACAAAAATACATGACAACTTTTTTTTTCCTTCTTATTTAATTTAATTTCATATCTTGTGTACAATTTATAAAAAAATTCAAATAATAGTTAAGAGAGATAATTAGTTAAAAACACAGAGAGTGTCAAAGAGTGTGCACATGTGAGTGAGAATAAGTAAAGAAGAAAGGGCAAACATATCTATGAATGTGTTTGTATATGTGTTTTGTGTTTATTTTGTTGGTTCGAATATTTCTATATTGAAAAAGTTTGTTTTCAAAACCAATGTGTTTAAATAATTTAAACCGAAACTGCGTCGAATCAAAATGAAACACAACGACAACAACGAACAAGTGGTTATTAAATGGTATCATTTTGCAGGGATTCACAATCTATGTAGAATAGGAAATATTTTTTATTAAAAGAACTTTTTTTTTTTATTTAAAAAATAAATAATGGCCATTTTTATAAATACATAATGGTTGATTTTCTAAAAATTAATACCTATGTAATAACAATTTTCATTTAACCCTACATTCATACCTATAAAAAAAATTTTGTAATAAAAAAAATTACACAAAATTTTCCTAAATTAACATTTTGTAGGTATAAGAATAAACTAATAAAACAGAAACTTCCCACACAGTTTTTGTTGTTAATTAAATTTATTTGTTTAATGTTATTTTAGTTTTTTTTTTATAAGAAGTTAAGGGCTTTTTCTTGCTCATATGTTGGGTTTTCATTTGTGCTTAAATGCAAATTAAAAAATCATATATAACTTTTATGATGGATAAATAAACCTTTAATTTTAACGGACCTTCATCTTCACTATCCTTTGTTCTGTGCGATATTACCGCATTTTTTTAAATACATAACAGTTTTTATTTTTAAATATGATTAAATTTATGCATTGGACAAAATAACGGAATAAAACGGTCAAAATTTTTTTAAATTTGAGATTGACACGGAAAATATAAAAAAACTAAAGTTGTATAGAATTAAGTTTTGCCTCGAATTATAAAAAAAAGTCGATTTACAGAACTAATAAATTTTGTTTTTTTTTTAACTTTCTATAAGTAAAGAGTCTATCCAAAAGCATCCTACAAATAAAGAAATGATACACGGAAAAACTATTTTTAAATCAAAAATCGATTAAAAGTTTTTTATGCAAAAGCAATTACAAAAATTACTAATATTTAACTATTTCCTTTTTGAACTTTTTGCCTTAAATATTGGGAACAACTGCTATTTAAAATATTAAAGTAATTTTGTGTGAAAAAAAAGATTGAATTATTTTGCAAAACGAAAAATAAGGAAACGTAATGGAAAATGAAATATGGAAAAGTAAACAACAAAATATCGTCGGTTTTTTAAATGGGGTTGAGAAAAAAAATTTAATTTTGTACATCCGTACATACATACAAATGTATGGAACATATACGGGTGGAGATAAAGTTTATAGTGTTTTGAAATTATAAAACTCAGTGTTTGTCTATACTTACATACATATGTATGTATATATTTAGGAATAATTAAATTAAAAAAACATTTTAAAATTTATGTTTGTTTAGAAGTTCGAGTTTAAGAAAATGTTAAAAAATTTTAATTTTTTTTTAATTTAACTTTCTTAAGTAAGTTAAAATTTAATATCAAGTTTGTAATACCTACATTCTTTGTTAAAATAACTTCCATTTTATTGTAAAACTTATTTGATTTTTTTTAAATTTTGATAAAAATAAAATTTTTTTACTCTTCTTGTCACTTTCTTTCATTCATATCTTAATCTTAGTTTTTTTTTCTTAGTTACTTTTCTCATACATTTTGTTATTGTTTTTATTTTCGTTACGACCAGTATTGAAATAAGTTCGTCGTTATAGGTATTATTCGTTTTTTGTGGAATTTTTATATTCTGTCTTCTGATTTTTTTTCTGTTTGGTGTGTTTCAGTTTTATTTTCAATTTTTGCTTTTTTCGGTGGTGGTTGTTGATATTGCTTGCAGGTTTCAAAGCTTTCTCAAAACGTTTCAGTTGTCATACGTTGTTTGCTCTATTCAGTAGAGAGTTTTGAGTTAATTTTAGAAAAAGAAAAAAATTTTTGAAAAAAGCAAATGCAAAATTCAATCAAAATAGTTTACTTTTAATAAAAGCACATTTTTATTAGTAATTAAGACTGTTCAATTTGTACTCTTCAATTAAAAAAAGCAAAGGTTTTGCCATTAATGTGTGCTTTTGTTTTTTGATAGAGTTAAAAACTATGTAGGTACGTACATACCCCCAAAAAACAAAAAATCACGTGTGTTTAAACAATTCTGACGTTGACTCACTTTTCTTTATTAAAAAGAAGTTTAATTCAAAATGTTTTATTTATAAAATAAATTACACAAATACATTTTAATTTAACCAAAAAAGGGTGTTCGAATCTCAAGACACAAAAACAACAATAATAGTAATAAAAAGACCTACTATCCAAAAACAAAAAACATTAATATTAACCAACATTGTCGCTTTGATACTCTCTTTTCGGCTTTACTACATACATACATTGTATGCATGTTTGTACTTCTCGATGAGTGAAAAGTGTATAAATAACAAAATAAGTAAATTCAATCAAAACACTGTTGTAAGTTCAGTAAAATTAAAACTTTTAAATAAACAAAAATAGATAATTAAAAACCATACAGTTTTATTAAATGTGTCAAAGTGTAAATTATAAAATATACAAAAACCTCTTCTTAAATTAATAGTAATTTAAAAAGAGCTGCCAGATGATTTTTGTAAAAAATCATTAATTCAAAGAATATATGTAATATGTTAGTCTGGTAGGGGGTTTTCGACTTTATTTCTTATATAGGTATGAGAATATCTAAAATATGAGAAAAAAGTATTATTTTAATAGGTATAAGTTATTAATTTGTTTTTTCTTTGTTAATTTCATTTGAATACGTTTTTATAAGGTTCACCTGTATCAATGTAACGGAACTTATTTAAAATTCTTTCTATAAAAAAGCATTGATTTGCGGTACAAAAAGAAAATGGCATATCGACTAAACCTAGCAAGTACATTTTTTTGTAAAGTTTGAGAAGTTTTAAATAGTTCTAATATATACACATGTATAAAAAGGATATACTTATACATATACATATGTATGTAAATAGGTAATACCTATGTACATACCTATTAGGTATATCAAATATTATATTATTATTATGTATATAAAATAGGTTTATTTTCCGACAAAATGTTTACGTAATAAAATTTCTTTACATATTTTAACAAATTTATTAATAAAGTCTAATGTGCTTGTTTAAAATAAAAATATATATTTTATTTGCAATATCTCGCCACTCAGCTGTGTGGCATCATCAGGAAACTAATTATAAGGTTGATGAGTTTTATATTTTGGGTTGAAAATCAGATCGTGAGTTTGATACCTACATATGTATGTATATATATGTATAATAAAAATCTTTTTAAATACATTTTATAAAAAAAAAACTAAAATAATTTACGTTTTTTTAATATACATACATACATACATATGTACATATACTCCTATATTTTTAAACAATTAATAACTTTTTTAGAGGTTTATAAGACAGATTTCTAAAAAAATTTTAAAAAGTTTATAAGAGAGATTTCCTTACACAAAATCAGTTTTATAAACCTTTGATAACTTTTCAAATCGTTTATGAATATTTGGGATAGTAGGTATTAAAATGCATAATTAAGCTTAAACTTAAACAAAATTTGTGACATACATATGCATATGTAAATAGAAAAAGAAAAAATTGCCCATTCGGTAATAAATCTCCTAAACTGGGAACACTGAAGAGTTGTAGAAAAAGCATAAAAGCAAAAAATACGAGAATTTAATAATATAAGGCAGAAATTCAAAATTAGTACAATTGGACCTATATGAGTACAATTTTAAAAATACCATCCAATTTTGAACACTTCGCGACAGCCATGGTGGTCCAATTATAAAAATCAATCATAAAAAAAAAACATATTTGGGGTAAACTTTATCATGATTTCAATATTTTTAAAGTTTTTATGAGCGCTAACGTGCTTATCGAAAGTAATCCTTATATGGAAGTTCGAACCAATAATTTAACGATCATTACAATATTTCCATAACATATTTGTGATAACATAGAATTTTTTGAATATTTTTGGGTTGTACCAAATACATACACATAACCAAGTTAATAGGGTTTTTCAAAAAAAAGCTGTTTATACCAAACTTCTTTAAAATATATTTAAAACAAAATATATATTAATTTGATTAAGAATGCTTCATAAATTTTTGGGGTCCATTAATGTTTAACATTTTTAAATCGCTCACACCTATGTATGTATATCCTTAAATTATAAAAAAAATTTAAATAAATTAGCTATAAAAAAGCATTATCTAACTGTTACAAACCTTTATACATTTCCATTTCCAGTTTTTCTTCGCAAAAGAAGCAAAGAAATAATAACCGCTACATAAATATTTCTTGATATGATTATTCGAAGACATTTGCATGGTAACAACAACGTACCAATGAAAAAGTTTCAAGATTCTGGTATGGAGCTTAAACCTATTTTTAAAAAAGTTGCACATTCTAATACGAATAATAAATCCTTACATACAGCATCTGCCGACTCCAGCAGTCATCGTGATTTTGATGATCTTCTCAAACCCATTGTGCACCAACAACATCGTGAACACGATGAGGCGATTGCACAACAGAATCAGGCCTCAAAAGAGCGTACCGAACGTAATCTCTGGCGTAACGAAGAGGTAATGGATATGTTGTATACGATGCAACAGGTGAAGGCACTGGAAAAGCTTAATGATAAAACAGTGAAAAGTGAAAATGTCTTTAAAGATGTTGAGGTGATAATGCACAGAAATGGTTTTGTTAAAAAATCCCATGTGCAGATATGGACAAAGTGGAAATTTCTGAAGAGTACGTATATGACGTCAAGACGTAATGGGATTATACCGCGCATATTACCGCCACAGGTTTATGATACCATACATAAAATGATAGTTGGACTTAATCAAAGTTTGGCCGATTCTTGCAGTTCTGTTGACGGAGATACGTCCAGTGTCAGTGGTATGGTAATAAGTGGAGTTGAAGGAGGGGTTTCAGATGTGTGTGCAACAAATGGAGACGATGAGGACAGCTATGGTATGGCACATCCGATATTCGGTTTTCGTTTGGGTATGGTGAAATCGGAACCAGAAGATACAGGTATTTAAGAAAATTAAAATTTGTTTTTGTTGTATACTCATAATTATTTTTTTATTTTATTCTTTTTAGGTTATGAAGCTGTTGGAAATAATGGTTCTAGTAAGGATCCTTTAGAAAGTGAATTATCTGCCTCCAAAGTTGACAATCAATTTAAAGACGAAGAAAACAAAACCGAACAAATAACTAGTAAAGAACATGAAGTACCACATCGTGGACGAGGAAGGCCACCTAAAAATCCACCTGCAGCTACATCCACACCAAATAACACATCATTTCCAGTCTCGAGACCGGTCCAAATGCCACCCTTAAGAGTTGCGCCTTTTGCCAAGGCCTTACATTCTGCAAATGCTATTGCTCCCAATAGACCTCCTCCACCTCTAACAATGCCACCTGCACCACGTATACGTGTAGCCAATTTGTCAGATTTAAAAAACGGTGATCCTGTTGAGTTTGTCCAACCAAAATTGACACCTAAACCAACAAATCAGCAACATTCACCACCAGTGCACACAATTCGTTTACACAAAGAAATTACACTGCAGACACGAACATCAACACCTTCGCCTAGTTATCCTAAAATGAAACAAATACCGATGCGTAAGACACCATATTCGCTAAGACCAGACCGGGCTATACCCGATTTGGATGCCTCTTTGTCACCACCCCCTCCCGCCATAGAAAAACCAGTTAATAGGAAAATCGAAGAGGTGCCCACAACTAAACACTTGTCAATGCAAAGTAACTCTAATAACTTTCAAAACAACGTCAACCGGAAAAGACGTATCGACTGGCAAGATGATCCATTACCTACAAAACAAACAAAATTTTGCAATAGCATGGACGATGATGTTAAAACATATCCTACAGTCTTGCAAAATGTTATGGTCGATTTGAGTTCGTCACTTCTTAAAATGCAAACCGAAATGATGCGTGAATTTTTTAAAAAACAAAACGAATTGCTGGAACGTGAGCACAAATTCCAAATGCAACAAGATCAATTTATAATGAAGGCATTCCAAGAGCAAACACAAGAAATAATGATTTCTGTTAAGCAATTGGTGGGCGAAATGAAAACCTATAAAAATGTGGAACAAACTGCAAGAGCTGAAAGTATAAAAAAGGCTAAAGAAATAAATAAAAGTCGAATGCAACGCAGGCACGCACAAGAACCAGAGGAAGAGGTAGAGCAGGAAACAGAAGACCATGTACCACCTAGTGATGATGATGATGGAGAAGTAGAACAGGAAGAGCAGGGAGAGGAACACGAAATGGAACAGGAACAAGAAGTTGATCATGAAACGGAACAGGATCTAGAAGACGTCTATACAGACGGTGAGGAACAACATAATGAAATCGAAGACGATGATGATGAAGAAGAAATAGAAAATAATGCTGCTGATGAATCAGCTGATGAGCATAATGAAAATGGACTAACAGCTGAGGGACAAGATGATGAAAGCTGTAATTCAATTAATAATAAACATAATCCTATTCCTAGTTTATCCAGCAAAAGTAGCAAAAAGTAATTACCAATTAAAATAAGTTATTTTCTTTAAGTTGAAACATTCCTTTACATAATTTTATTATTTACATTCCCAACAGTTAAAAGCTTATGAAGCTTTTATTAAAACATGAAAGACATTGAATTTTTATTTATATAACCTTTATTTTATTAAGTGATAGTGATAACTTGATAGCAACCAATGTATGTATTTCGTAAGTGTATATAAATTAAATTTGTGGAACTTTCAACTTTATATTTTATAATGTTTTATTTTTAAATGAATTTTAAATTTTTTTTTTAATAGAAGTGTTTATTAATCATAAGTTTATGGTTTAAAAAATATACAAATAAAATATATATGTACATACATACTTACCTGCAACTCTAAAATTAAAGATTTTGCTTCAATATCATTTTTTTTTTTTTTTTTTTTTTTAAATAATGCAACATTAAAACAAAAGTTTCACAAAACCATGCAAAAAGTTTTCTGCCGCGTAAAACAAAAATGTTTTATCGAAACACGCAAAAACTACAGGGTTTACATTTAAACGAAAAAAAAACAATTTCTTATATCCCATAACTTTAAGGAACACAAAAGAAAAATGGTATTTAAACGAAATATTTAGCAAACTTAAATTTTTTTGATAAAAGCAAAGTAACAGCTTGATACCTTTTCTAATACTGACGGTTTAAAAAAATATATTACGGATTTAGAAATATATTTTTTTTAATGGGCGATATTGCCAACCATTAATCCCCCGACATCCGACATGTTTCTTAAATTAAATTTATTGATATACACTCCCACTCAAATGATAAAAACCACTTAAATTTCTGTTTTTAGTAGGTCATATGTATGTCATCTCTGCACCACATACAACTCTGAGTGACCTATAGGAGCTACGAAATCTTGATTTCGTACGGACATGGCTGAATCGACTTCCCTATCTATAAGGATTCAGAATATATATACTTTATGGGGCCGCAAATGAATATTGTAGAAATCACAAATGGAATGACAAACCTATGTATATATACCCTTGTCATCTGTGGGGTTTAACAAACATAAGAAAAATCGTTTTGTTTCAGTTAAATTTTAATGAAAATACATATAATAAAAACATATTAATGTAATTAAAATTTGTTTTTTGCAAGTAATAACTTCATTACACCGAAAAAACTAAAATTCAAATTTAATTATAAAACTGCACATTTAATTACTTCATTTATTAAAGTTCAGCCACCCTTTGATAAAAATTGCTTATTCAATTACTAAAATAATTTTTTTTTTCAATCGCACAAATTTTTAATTTTTTTTAATACTAATAAACTTTGTTTTTGATTACTTAAGTGTGTAATTAATTCAATTAATGCAGTAAATAAAACCAGTAAACAAATCTACAAAATTTTTAAGGTTATAATATTTTATGTATGCATTGGCACTTACCTGTAGTATGTAGCTGCCAATTTTCATATATGTACATCTGGAGTATTAAACCTTAAACTTAATTATAGTACGTATCTAAAAAAATATCGATAACATTTATTTTAAGTACAAAACCTAAAGTCCTAAATGTATATACATATTTTGTATCTGAATATTTTAATTCGATCTCATCTGATTATCCTTTGAAACGTCACATTTATGTTAAAAAAAAAACACTTTGTTTGGGCAATTATTTAAAATACATATTTCTTCTACATTTATCCGTTAAAAAAGGTTTGTTTTGTAAAAATTTAGTTAAAAAGACACTTGAACAATCTTAACAAATATCCGCCAAACTAATCAAAATTGTTAAAACATCTAATTTGACAGATAGTGATGACAAATTTTATCTTTTGATACCGTGTAATTTTTTTTTGAACAACATGCCACAAAGAGCTTGGGAAAGTTAATCAAAACAAAGAAATCAGTGGTTTTATCGTGATCGCGTAAAGCTTAGTCCCAATTTGCATCGCAGAAAGGCAGACATTTTTCGATTCTCTTTTTGTCTCGCCTATACCTGGGTACTACACACACTACCTTTTCAACCTCTCACCAACAAACTTCGTCTATTTACCTCTCAATTTCTGCGATGTAAATTGGGACTTACGAAACAGAAATATGTAAATCACATTTGTTATTTTTAAAAACTTTAATGATTTCAAATAACGTATTTTTCAGTTTAAGGTATGCAGGAGAAAGATTTTACTCCTTAGAAGAGTTCAGGGGTCCTAATGAAATGTATCAAATTCAACTATTCCATTCAAAATGTTAATTGTGTCATTTGTAAAAGACCAAATTTTGTCTGCCCCCAATTGGGATTTACAAAAAAAAAGTCTCTGATATGTTTTTTATACATTAAATGTCAGGTTCACTTTATTATCATTATTTCAAGGGGCTGAAACAGGGACAAAAAAAATATTTTTCAATTGTTTGATATAAATTTTTAAGTTTATTTTTGTATAAATTAATAAACTTGTATTACATACATATATCTAATGTATGCAAAAAAAAATTTTTTTTTGATTTTTATCAATTAATATAACTTTGATTTTATTTTCCTCATATTTATAATCAATTTCTAAATTTATCAAAAATGTTTAAAACAAAATTGGTTTTATAACTTTTTGTTAAATTTAAGGAATTTGATTATTAATCTTGGGGGGGGACCTATTTTTTTAACTCATAAAGTTGCTTGTTTGTTTCACTTTTAATAAATTAATCACAATTTGGATTTTTAAATATGTACATTAAATTGTAATTTTTTACTTTTATTCAAAAGCAATTGCTTTTTTATTGTTTTTCCTGGTTTGTTTTTTTTATATTTTAAATATCTAAATACTGTTAAAGTTAATAGTACAATGCTTAAAACTACAAATTCAAAATAGCTAAATATAGTTTTTAGTGAATAAGAAACTGATTTGTTTTTTATTTGAAAAGAAGTATTAATTAAAAAAAAGGAAGAAAAACAAATAAACAAATTAAAAACAATTAAACTTTTAGTTTAATTTAAAGATTCTTATCATTATGGTTTATTTAAATTTGTCAAAAGACTTACACGATTCAAAATAATTTTGAGAATTTTTTTTGTATAATTATTCTTTTTGTTATTTATCAATTTAAGTAAAGCTAAGCAATTTCTTTTTATTTTACAATTCAGTTGTTACTCTATTTAAAAAGCAAAAACTTTTTTTGTTGTTATTGTAAATATTGAAGATGTTTATTTTTTATTTTTAAAGAGAGAGAGAGAGAGGGTAGTCAGTGAGATTAAATAATATTTAAACAATTTCAGCAATAAAGCAATTTTTTTCTAAAAAGATTAACCTGCGCTGTTTGGAAATTTCAATAATATTTTAACTAATCGAGTTAAGATAATTGGGGAACACTGATTTTGATGATGTCAACCGTCTTTAAAAGTTAGCGCTAGTTTTCGAGATACTACGGTTAAAAATTTAATATTGATATTATTTACATTGTTAAAGACAAATATTGTTTTCAATTAACATTTTTAATTTAAAATTGTTTTCTTTTTAGTAACTTGACTCGATTTTTAGTATTTCTTTTGTACTGTTTTATATAATTTCTTAGAAACTAAATTATTTTTAATTAAAATTTTTTATATAATTTTCCACTACTTGAATTATATAGTATATGAATGTAAATGTGTATGTATATAGGCTACTGCTCCCAATTAAAGTAAATAAAACAAATATATAAATGACCAAATACGTTAAATAAATCGGCTCGTTTGTTTACTTAAACGTCTATACTGAACTTTGCTGGATTGAGTTCGTGCAGCTTGTTGTATGTCTTTTTGACTTTCTATGATTTGAACTAGTTCATACATTTTTAATTCGTGAATTTTTGTTGAATTTTGTGTAGGAAACTAACAAGTCTAAATCTTACAGTTTGCCATTTTCTGCGAAAAGATAAGCACAATGACCCTTAGCACACACTCGAAAAGAGAAGTACATTTCACCAACATTAACAGCACTATAAGAAGCACCAGTTACAGCAAAATATGATACATCATCTAAGGGCACGGATTCACGTACAATATCACAATATCACGTACTAGGTTAGGTTGAACAGGCAGCTGTGAAGATGGGAAGGTTCAGCTTACTTGGGTCCGATACATACGGTCCTTTTGTGTCACGTAATAACTATTGAACGTTTGGGATACTTAATAATTTTAACTAGCGATACGTCGGTAAGAAGTGAAAAATTAAAGAAAGCAAAATAGCTTAAAATGTTTCTTTTGGTTTTTATGCCTCATTCTTTAATTAACGACCAACCCGCACATTGACGTGATAAATATTGAACATATATCATACGCGCATAAAATATATTGTACGTGTAGCAGTGCCCTAAAAACGCCGTCAATAATATTAGCACAAAAGCTAAAACATGATAGCATTTTGGCGCCAAATGTTTAATGGTACGTATTTTATGTTTACAGTATTTTTTGCATATTTTTCCAAAATATGAGAATTAATATAGGAAATAAAATAAAGTTGACGTTTTTTTTATCGAAGAAAGTTACATGAAAATATTTTCCATAAATGACTTTTAGTTAAAAACATTTAGTGCTACTAACTTCAGCATCCCTAAATAAGTTTTACCCAGTGGGTGCCAAATTTAGTAAAAATAAATTATTTATTATTATACAAAAAAATTTTTTAAAATTGGCAAAAAGTATGACAAAATGGTTACACATATAGCAAAAATATTTGTTAAACTTCCTTTATTATAAAAAAAATTAAAAACAGCAGAGTGTTTTAAGTAAAAATTTAACTTTCTACGTTGAGTTATTTTGTAATTTTCTCGGATCCTATTTGTCTAAATAGAGACGAACACATTTTTGGCTACTCTGAATCAATTAATCTGTTAATCAAGTTTGAAAGTCAGAATTTTATGCTGGTAATAAAAATAAATAATAATCGATGGAAAATTGTTTTGTTTTTTTAGTAGAAAGACGAACTCATATGGAAAAATCTACTCTCTCTCTCTATAACTTTTTATTGAAATTACGATACGATTAGACTTATAATCCCTTAATATTAAATGTTAGTCCGAATTTTGTGAAATATTAAAAAAAAAGTAACGGAAAATATACAAAATTATAATTCTTTTAACTAAATAAAACTTCTCAATAATATTAATTTCAATACAAAAATAACTATAAAAGTGTATAACATTCTTTTTTTTTAATATTCGGTTGTTGCATCACAATATAATTTCATTTTATTTCAATATTTGTATATAATGCTAAACATTTCATTTCTTCACTTGTGGTTTAATTCCAACATCTTGGCATTTTAATTTTAAGTTTCTTAAAAAAAATTTCATTTACATTAGATTAAAATTAACTTCTTTTCTTTGTTTGTGTTGTTAAAAATACATTTGATTTTTTTAACTCGTTCTTAATAATAATTATATTAGTACATTATATTAAAAATTATAAAACTAAATTAAAAAAAAAAAAAAGAAAACAATTAAAACTATAACTTAAACTAAATCTAACCAGTTTAATCCGGTCTATAAATAGGCGTTTTCGGTATAAACTCAATTAAGATGACATATTCCATCATAGAATTTGAATCACATTGTTGTTTATGCAAGCGCCAATGTAACCCGAGTTTATGATATAAATGACTATTTTCCCATTCTAGTAATTTATCCAAGGTTATTTGTGTCTAACATAAATAATAAAGACGATTTATAAAATGTTTAACGTTTTTGATGTTTATAAACTTACTCGTTTACTTAAACATATAACGGGCCACAGTGAACAGCCTAGGGTACAACAGCAGCATACACAGCCGCAAAACAGCCATTTAACATTAACGGGAAGCGTTTTCTTTAAAATTCCATTAATGCGACCAATTGTGGCTTTGAACTCTTCAGGCGCTACACGAGATACGAGGCCAGAGGGAAATTCTGTATTGAAACGATTACTTAAACCAAATCTAAAGTGAAAATACAAAAATATAAAAATCGTTAGTTTTTTTTTTTTATATTTAAATAGTTAAATTGTAACTGCGGATGATTTAGAGACTCTTTTGTCATCTTATCTTTAAGGAAATTTTGATTGTGTTTGGTTGTTTGTTTGTGTTCCGTTTATATATGTATGTACATATGTATCAGTCTATTATGTGTCTGTTATATATGTACATTAAAGCACGTGCGTTCGTAAAAATTTAACCAGACTTTCTGTGTGATTTATTTTAACTTGGCCGATTGCCAAGAGCAAGTTAAAATACTATATTGCTCTATGCCAAACCTGAAATACCCTCCATTAATAACACAGTACTTCTAATATAAATACACTTGACAACAACCGTAATTAAGCAGTCTTTCGAATATAGCGTTTACAAAATGGTTCAATATGCATTCCTTTTTTAGAGGTATTGGCTGATCTCGTTAAGAGAAACAGGATAGCATGATGATCGTGACCTGATATTATTTTATCATTCCGATCTTTAACTGTAAATTTTGATCAAATACCTATAATTTTCTTTTTCTTCTTTCTTTTTTGGCAAGTACTACAAAGATACCAATTAAGCGCACCCAAGTCAGCAGTATATTTACTTAAAATGGCTTCCTGTTCTACCTGCCTATCTAATTCCAAGACAATTCATTTTTCGTTTATCTTCTATACTTATAACGTGTTATCGTTTAATTGATATTTCTTTATTAGCAAACATTTTATTTTATGAAATTAAAAAGGATACAAAGCACTTAAGTTGTTCAGACATTTAGATTTTTAAGACATTCTCCAAATATTGTTTTGTGCAATTTATTGCTGTCTATTTTCGTCAGGAAAACAATTTTTTATATATTAAATAGGTACCTAAAACATTTTTTTTATTTTGTTAGTGCTAAAAAAAATGTTGTGGCCACCTGTTCTTGTATCTTAAAGAATGACGGAATATAGGTATATGAATACTTACACTGTCATATTACCAGCCCCACGTATCACTATGGGTTCTGGTCCGGGAGGGACTGTTTGTTCTTCATAGTGTTCCTCCAGTTGGTCGTCCTCGTAAATTGCATCGAAATCAGCCATTGACATTGAAATAAAGAAATTGTAAGTGACACTGACGACGAAAACAGTTTAAAGATAAAAACAAAAACGTCTAAGGACAATTCTGCGCGTAACCAACAAAAGTGCACACAAAAGTTTGCTTCTGTGTACGTTAGATGGTGTGTGTGTGTGCCTTAATAGTATGAAGTGTGGATGACTGCCAATAAATAGAGCGGATGTTAGAGAATGCACAAACACACAACCTGCCACTCACTAACGTTCATGCACAATTCCAATAGTTATTATAAGAATAAATTTTAAAAATAAAATTTGTTTGCTGCTTCTGCTGATGTTACTGATTGAGGATTTCCATTTCCAGTTTCAAGAAACTGCATGATTTATTATTTTTTCGTCGCTTGGTTTTCTTAGAAAAAAACCATTTCAGTGGCAATGACTATAAAATCTATGGTAAATACTTGTGTGTGGTTGTAGTATAATTTTCTTTATTTAGAAATTAAACGAGGTCGTTTTTGTTATTTCTGCTGTTTAGTTTTTAATATTTCCATTTAATACTTTTCTTGTATATATAATTTTTTTATTTATGTTTAAAATTTTTCATTTTAATTGATTTTATTACATTACGATTTATTTTTTTAATTTTTATTAATTTTAATCATCATTTTTAATATATTATTTTTAAGACGCAAGAACAAAGTGGAAAAATTAAATAAGCAATACATAGTGATACATAGCAAGATATAACAAAAAATTGGCACCAATCAGCTGTTTTAACATCGGTTGAGAGTAATTTCAGTTGAATAAGCTATTGTGAATTATTTCGTTATTTATTACTTATTTACGTTTTTCTTAAACAAAACCAACAAACACTTGAAGTTGTTATTAGCCCAGCTGATTGTTTGTTGTTTTGTATAAAAATTTGTCAAGCTCCATATATAAAAAAGCTCTGTTTAAAAGAACGTCAATTGCCATATAAAAACACTGGTTTAGCCCTTTCCTAGTAATATCATTACGTTTTTGAAAAAATAATAATACAGTAATGAAAAACCTCTTTGTTTTTGTCATTATTTTTTTAATTAGCTATGGTTTCAATAGCATTCTTTAGTTCGGTGCTTTAATGTCATATTTTTTTCATTTAACAATAAATATCGCAAACAAACTACCCCGTTTTTTTAATTGTTAAACTTTGTTCTCTTGTTACAAAAACAAGTTACGTTACTTTACTTTTTTGTTTTGATTCTCATGTTTGTTGTGCGTGGGTGTTAGTTGAATATTTTACGCTTATAACCCCTAAAATAAAATATTAAACTAATTTTAACCGCACTACTGTAACAAAACATCTGAGATATTATACATACATATATACATATTTGTTATAGGTAAATGCTTGAAGATTAAAATTGAATAATTGTAGCAATTTTTTATAAAATTAAAACAACTTGTTTACAAACTTTAAAAATTTATAATCTTTACGAGGCCTTCTTTTTAATTATATGAAGAACCTTTAAGAACTACTCGTGTAAAATTGTTTTACAATGATGGCATAAAAATAAAAAAAAGCACAAAGTTATTCCAACATACATATTTATAAACTCAGGTGTATTGCTTTGTAATAAATGTGTTTACAATGTATGTACACCTACATACCTATATTAATTGGCCTAAAATGGCTTTTCAAATCGCTCAACTCTATTTTCCATTTAAAAAATATTTGAAATTTGACGAGAAAATAGCTATATTACCATCACTTTGCGAAAACAATCACACACATTTTCAATTTTTTCAGACACATTGCTTTTTTATTTTATTTGCATGTTTAGTTACTTTGGATATTTAGTGGATTATTTCTAAATCAAGTTTTGTAATTATTAAGATTTTGTCAGTTGTATTGTATTAAATTCCTGCTTCACTTTTTACATTCACACTTTATATCTCAATAACATTTTGTTAAGCGTAATACCATAATTTTGCTGATTTACATTGTTTCATAAACAATCTGCTTTGATTTGCATTTTTTATCCACATTTTATCTTCAATTTATATTAATACATTTTTTGCTTTATATTAATTTATTGACAATTTTGTTTTCTTTTTTACAGTAATTAATTGAACACTTTTCTGATGAATAAACAGTATAGATTTTCTTTGATTTTGTTACGAGAGCATTAAAACTTTTGTAATACCATTGTGAATTGTTTTCTCTTTTATTTACGTTCTTCTTTTATATAAAGAAACGAAAAGCATATTTGCTGTTTAAATAAGAGTACAGAGAAATATATCTGTATATTTTCTTGTGGTTTTAGATTTTTGTACGACACTACTAATATGATTTATTTTATTAATTTATAATAAATAAAGCGGAAACAAAAATTTACATACTACAGCTGTTTTACAATATTTAAAACTGTTCTACTATTAAGACCAATGCTCAGTGCTGTCATCACGGTGTTTTCAACACTATCTTGTGCTTTTTTTTAATTTGAGAATATTGCTTTGTGCGCTTTTCAGTGCTCTTTGTCTTCTGTGACACTAAACTTTTTTTTATTATGTACATTATTACATGGAAAGTTTTTTAAATCACATATACTTTACTGAATGAATAAATAAATAAATAAATATACATGTAATTATGAATTATTTTATTTATGATTCAACATTTATTCACATTCAAAATCATCTGATTAAATTCAGAACTGTTATCTTTTTTAAATTATAATTTTGTAATGCTACTATTATTGCACACTAAGTCTTTGGCAATATTATTTATTTGTGAGCAGGGGTTCTTTCGCATAATTTGAATATATGTAAAAAATATATAGAGTAAAAATTTAAAATTTTGACTTCAAACAAATACTCGGGAAAGTCGTAAAATGACGAGTCAATTAACAACAATCGACTTTTTGACCATATGCACATGTTATGTTCATGCAGATAATTAACCAGCCATTATTGACACTTTGCAACCAAAATGTGGCAACTCTATAAGCAAGGGAAACGGAATTTACTTATGCTCTTAAAATTAAAACTAGTATAAAATAAATGAAATATATTAATATGTATGTATGTATATATAACAGCAATCTAATGATGTCATTATGGGTATTTTTACAAATTTTATAAAAATAAACAAAACATATACATATACTTCTTTACTTTAAGCTTTTTTATTTTAATAATAAATTATTTTATAGAGCAAATGTATTTAAAATATTTTTCATTGCTTACATAATAAAAAAGGCATTTTTTGCAATTTTATATATAAATATGCATTTTGATTGAAATATTTTACTAATATGATATAAAGTATAAAAACTGTGACAAAAATTTACACATATGTACGTTTGTATGTATACATATGTATGAAATAATGTATGCAAACATAAATATAAAAATTTAATAACACACTTTTATGTGCATTAAAATGTTAGTGGTTGGTTAAATTATATATTAAGCTGTTTGGAGCATCGTATTTACTTCTTCTTTGAACTTGGACTAGTTGATTGAAATACGGATGAAGCAGACATTAAATTCTCTATATATTGTCCCAACACCTGATTCTCTGAACGTAGTTTAAGATTTTCTTCTTTAACAGAATCCACACGTTGTGACAAATCATCTAGAGTATTTTGTAACTCCAGCACTTGAGTAATTAAACGAGCCTTCTCCTCTTTTTCATCAGGACTTATTTCCGGATCTAAGGAATTGTGCGAATCGGGCGTAGAACTTCGATTAGTAAAGGCAGATCTTAGAGAATCCATAGAACGACCATTGGGAATATTTGAATGTTGATCATCGTCATTGATAATAACTGTAATGTTAAAATTTTCTTGAATTTATTAATAAATCTTAAAACTGGTACTATTAGCAATATACCCTGTGGATCATCATCGGCCAATGGTATTGGCTCTTGTTCCTGCAATTTATCGATTAATGACATAGTTCTCCCCTTCTTTATATATGTATATCTGAAGATAGGGATTTTATTAGATTTTTTGTGTATTTTTTTAAAATATCTTCTATTTTTTAGAGTTTATTTAACAGTTTATATATGTAGAATTTCTTATTTTGTTGATTTTGTTTTTTTATTAATTTTATTTTTTTATTAGGTCTTTCTTCTGTGTTTTACGTTGTTATTCTCTCACCGCAATTTTAAAACTGTCAATATTACTCTCTTCATCATTATTTAATAAGGCAAGCGTTGCCAGAATTCATTTTATAAAGTGAATTATGGAATCCAAAGAAAAAAACTCTAATATTCCGAGTGTATATCACCGTTTCATAATTTTTAACCAAAAGTTTTGTATATTTAAAAACAATCTAAAAAGTTTGAGGTAAGTTTCAAAGGCAAATAATATCAGCACTTAACACTTTAAACGGTCGCCCATACAGCACAATATTATTACTAAGGATCAATATATGTTGTTATATAAAATGCTTTAATTGATTTAAAATTAACAAAGTATTTAAAAAAAAGTTGTTTTTTTTAAACATTATTTTGTATATTAGGCTTACAATACAATATTAACAAATGGGTATTAACAATTTTAACATAATTTGTTGTTACATATTTTTATTTTAGTTGTTATTTAATAAAAAAATATATGTATGTACATAATAATTACAAACATATACAAAGTATTTAAAAAATTAATATAATTAATAAATATACAGCATTATTGGTAAAAAAATTTTAGTAAACTGGTGATAAATTTAAATTATTCAATTCATTATTTCAAATTTTTTATTTGTTAAAATTACTTTTCTCGCAAACCTACGTTAACATTCTCCGACGCATGTTCTAAGTTAACAGCTGTCAGTATTATTCACAATAAAATGTAAATAACATCTTAGCAACAAATACCATACAAATTTTTCTTTTTTATAATTTTTTTCAAAGTATATACATAGTTACTTACTTTATAATAGTCGCAATAGCATAACTGAATATTTTTAAACATTGACTTAATTTTTTGTCTGCAGTTATTTTTATAAGCAACATACTTTTATATATTATTTGGCTTTATTTCGTAAGTTATCTTTTTAAAATTTTAACCGGAAAAAGTCCACACTAACAACAAAAACGACACATCAAAATCTAAACGTCAAAACTCCTTTTTGTTTTTATTATTGTTGTTGTAGCTATGTACATTCTATTTGTAAAAGTTGTTCATTCAATGTTTTCCTTTGAATGGTATCAGTGCTTGCTACAATTTTGATTTGTTACAATTTGACAATAAATAAAATATTAATGCAAGTTTACGTTAATAATTAAAAAGTAGTGAAAAGTTGAATTATAATTAATGGTAAGTTTTTTAACATTTTAAATTATTTCACATTTAGGCGTCATACTGTATTATGTTGGCCTTATTTTGATACAAGCATGTACTTGTATGTAAATACATACATACATATGTTATAGCAAAACATAGTTAATTAACTTTATAAAAAAGATATTTTCAATGTTACTGCAAGCAATTCTTTTTATTATATTTTTTTTTAATAATATCAAAATATAATTTGTTGCTTATATTTTATGTAAAGAAAACGAAAGTAAACTGAAACAGAGTTGTAATTTAGTGTATTTTATGTATAAAAAATTAATCAAAACTTAATGTTTTTAGTTTTAGAAAAATGACTTAATTGTAAGCACTCCAGATAGGTATTGGATGACCGAAATTTTTAAGCTTACAAGGAGAACATACAGCTGTAAGTATTTAAGTTAATAGCAGGTTGTGCTTTGTATTTTTCTTCGTTCATACATATTTAGTAGAAGTCATAAATATTGCAATTCTTAATTTCATGTAAAAGGCCGCAATGAATAATAATAGCAAATCTTAAAATAGAAGAAACTGAATGTTTTACTTTAATCACATACATACAGATGTATGTTTTTCGAAGAGAGTAATATTATAAAATCATATAGGAACTTGAAATTTATATTTTATATTCTTTTAGGAGCATTTGGGCCACAGACTAAACATTTAGGCCCTCAAAATTTTAAAAATTGTCAAGTTTTTAAGCATTTTCTTAACATGTATGTACCTACATATGTGTGTATGTATGCTTTATTAATTTATTGCTCAGTATAGTATTACAACGCCTTCCATGCCAAAATATAAATACATATGTATGTATGTTTTACAAAGTAATAAAAATACTGATTTCTTAAATTTATTTTTTATAAAAATTTATATAATATTTACCTAGATAAGTTCAAAAATAATCAAATTACAAATTACGAAAACAATAATATTTAGCAAAATAGGTAGGTATAAAAGAAATATGGTCACAAATTAGTAGTAATTCTTTTGCAACATTTTGGGATTACTCCCAAAGAAAAAAAAAAACATGTGTATACGTTTTATCAACAATGCATTTACCTTCCTTAATCAAAAGTGAGAAAAAATTGAATTTATCTTTTTTAAAATTTTACCAAAAAAAGCCCTGACAACATTTGTAACAGAGTTTCTACTTTATATGAAAATTATACATTGCTAACTAAAAATGATTTTGGTACCTACCTGACACAAGATTTTATTTAGTAATACTTATAGCAGTAAAAGTGCAACAATTTTTCTTAGAAAAAAAAACGCCATTAGACTAAGGCACTTTCGATACAAGACTTAGCTACCTGTCCAGAAAAATTTTATACATACATATGTACATATACCTATACATAATTCATAATCTATGGTTGTAGCAAAAACTTTTAGCGTAATTATGTTCATACATAAAACGACTTTAAGCGATAACAGTGCTTTTCTAAAAATGTATTTCATTATTATTTTATAAACAAAAAATAAAATTGTTGTACTTAAAGTTTTAAATAGTAGCAAGTTTAGTTGTAAAGGTAAGTTATACAATATTGTAAAATATTTCACATTGTGGCGTCATATTATTTTGTTTTAATTGTTTTATTGAATTTATTTAAAAATAAACATATGTACATATATTTTGCAAAGAAAATAAAAATAATTGAAACAACATTCTAAAAATTTGATTGTACATATATATGTACATATAATATTGATTTATGCAACCTCTTTATCCCCTTATAGGTATTTGGCAATAAAATATTTTAGCTACTAGAACAAAATATAGAGTTTTCTTAATAGCAACATTTTTTATTTACAATTTTTCTATGGACTAATATATTATAATAAAAACAAAAAAAGTGATTGTGAATTACACGATTTCGCTTTAATCATATGTATAGTACAAGCGGTCAATCCTTTCTTTTAGGATCCTTGAAATATGTTAAGCTGTGAAACTTTAGTTTAAGTCGATATATTCATTTTGGACAGTTTAAAACATCCACAAAACAAAAAATTTCTCTTGATTATTCTGTCTTAAAATATTTTAAAAAATTTTCTGTCTGAAGTTACCAATGGAATAATGAGTATTTTCCTGCCGTGCAGTTTCAGCAGCTAACAAAAACTTTCACATAAATAAAACATATTCTGTTTATTTATATTGTATTGCAAGTTTTTGTAACTTAAAAATCAAACTTCATTGTACTGACAAAAAGTTTACATGCAAAGTTTTAAGATTCGGAAATAGTAAAGTAACACAATATCAAACTACTAAATCTACTACCAGTTCCAACGACAATTGGATATCTGCTTGCTAACCCTGCGTTAGCTTTATCCAACGAAAATTTTTCTATTAAAAACTTTTTTCAATACAATTTTTTCTACCTTAATATGTATGTAGATCCATTAGACATAAAAGGATTTCCTGAAATTTAAAATCTAACAAGCCAATGTTGCAGACAATAGTATCCATAGAAAGGTAAAGTATTCTAATTAGATTGGCATAAAACAAAATTTTTTATTATACCTAAAACTTGTAAAAAAATCTCTCGAATCTGCCGAATAGGTACTTATAATTTTGCCTTCACAGCAGTACGTGAATTCAAAAAGTGTCAATAAAATTAAAAAAATTAAATTTAGATAATCCAACAATGAATTAAAAATATAATAATTTTTATTACATATGTACATACTATCTAAATTATATATTTAAAAATATATATATGCATGTGCTACTAACTTAACCTTTGGTTACTTTAAAAAAATGGAAATACATTTTAAAAAGATGCGTGTGTGTGTGTGGGGTTTTTTATTTTTACTACCTTCGGAAAAAAAATAATTTTCGCACTGCAGGTAACTCTTACAAAAAACATTGTGTGGTAAAATTATAAAAATGTTTAAATATTAGTAAACCCATATAAATAATAAATATTTCAATGTTATTATTTAAATTTTATTAAAAAGTTTTTATATTCAGTTGTTATTAAATAAAAAATTTAAAAAAGAAATTTGTTTGACTAATATACCAAAATATACAACGCTGCTGCTTGCAAAAAAAAAATTAAAATCATTAGTGATTTGTACTTAGTTGAATTGCAAAAAGGTTAGCGTCAATAAAATTATTAAAAAAATAAATTGTGAATAAAATAAATAAGAAAATTTGTAAAAAAAAAAACTAAGATTGTAAATTGTTTTGTATTTTTAGAACGTTATTTAGTTTCGTGTCTTCGTGCTTCTTGGCCTCCCATTCGGATCTTGATTTACAATTCAATCACAATATTACTTAAATAACAGCAACAAATAAAATAATACTACTATTCAACACAACTCGCTAAAAAACGCCATACATAGGAGATAATCATTATTATCAAAAACACATAAAACGCAAGAAGAGGAGTTACAACTTTGAAAAACGATGAAGTTGTAAAGGAATTTTGTTTTGCTTATTCAAAAATTAAGGAAAGAAATCTAATTGATAATTAAAATAAACGGTTTAAAATTGTAGAAAAAAGTGAAAATGAATCCTTTAAATAGCAAACAACAGCCACCAATACCAGCAGGAGTTCAATTCTATATAGCAAGGATGCCAACTTTGACTCCAGCCACAGCAACATCCATATTAAAGTCCAATACAGCATTAGCCCCAACAGCTTCTGTGACCCAAAATCAACCAAATGTATTAACAACCACGCTAAATAGTGATGGTTCTGGGGGCATTGGACCTACTTCTACTCCTTCTGGTAGCAGTTTGTTGAATACTGCAAAATATGTAACGACAGCGACCAACTATATGCCCGTTTTATTGGCAAATCAAACATTGATTAGTACTGTTGATCCCACACTGCATCCATCAAAGATTACACCACCAACTGTTTTAAATCATACACCTGTTGGAACTGTTACCAATACCAACAACCCAAATATTCCCTTACTAACGGGAAATGTTAACAAACCAATTGTCCTAAACACTGGCAATACAGGTGGTAGTAACATAAGCTATCAGGTATTGTCAACATCACAAAGCAATAATATGACTCCCGTTAATGGCACGGTTAGTGTCCTGTTAGCTTCATCTCAAAACATGGCAACAACTGGTATGTAACTGTTATTTCAACAATTTTCATTCAGATTAACAAAATGTTTGTGTTAATATTTAAAATATTTCCTTATAAAAATTATGCAATATTTAAAGTTTCGTTTAAAAATTTCTATTAGAGGAACCTAGTTTTAAAACATTTGTAGATATATATCTTTATTAAATCTAAATTGAGAAAACTAAGTAATTAAAATCTATTTTTCACGTGTTATAATGTTAACTCATTCCAAATTTATCTATTTTTTTTACAAATTTTCTTATGTGTTGCTCTAAGCACACACTACCTATATGGCATATATAGTACATAGGTACATACATACATAAAAAACCCAAAACGTCATAATGATGTTTGAAAAAGAGGCAACAATCATTATCATGGTCAATACCAGAAATTCTATTACATGTTGTAATTAAAATAACACTTATTTAAACTTAATTTAACAAAAGTTTAATAGTTTTATTACTTCGAAGGAAATCTTAGATAATTTTCAAAAATTTATCAACTACTTTAATAACCTTTTTCTCTCTACAACAATTATTTTTTAATTAAAAAGAAACGAAGAAAGTATATTTACATACATACATAATATAAATTACATAAAACTGCTATTCGTTTGAAAAAATGCGTTCCGAATTGCTATTTTATAATTGAACATTGTTGGTATTTGCAATGTACTTGGTTTTTCTGATTGAGGTGACCAGATTGTGTGTTTTTTATATGTAAGCAACCCTGTTATTTGTTATTGTACTAAAACATATTCATCCACCTTATTATTATACGTGTATTTTTACGTTTAAATTAAATTATTTCACAACGAAAAAAATGCTACAAAAAATTAAATTGGCTTCATAAAAAATGTCAATTTGTTTTTTGTACAGCAGCATAAATTTTAAAGCTAAGAAATAAGTAAAAAAATTTGTTAATAAAAATAATTTTTAATATATATGTACATAATTTTAACAGAACAACACTTAATATATTGGCTAAGAAGACTTTCTTTGTATAAATATTAAACGAATAAATAATTAAGTGACGCTTACTATCAATCTATAAGCGTTTTTAATGCTTTACATATTTTAAAAATACATACCGTGATATTTGTAAGTTTCAATGAGCTTCGCCTAGCCATATTTGTTTAAATTTGTTAAAAGCTAAAACAGAAGTTTTGATAATAATAATTATAAAGCAAAAAATGTATTACGCGCAAGCTTACAATGTAATAATTCAATTTGCACTATATATCAAAAAGTGCTATTTAAATAAAAATTTGGTGTGGTTTAACTGTTATTAAAAACTTCTATCTCTAATTGATACCCGCAACTAATTGAAAAATGTTTGCTTGCCCATAAGTAAAGCTACATTAAAAAAAAGAAAGTTTACATATATTATAGATAAAATTTATGATATTAAAGAATATTAACTACTACATATTGGTTACAAAAATTTGTTTTGAAAAGTTATTATTGAAGGCTGTATATACATAAATATATAGGCGTAATTCGACTATGAACATCTTTCAATCACGCATATTATGCAAATACCTACATATGGTCACCTTAATATTTTAACCTGTATAATTATGATCTTGTTTAATAAAATGTTATATTTGTAAGTAAAACTGATTTAGGTTTAACGTTAGACATACCACGTACATACGTACATGCATATATACATTTAACTTGTGAAAGAAAAGTAAATTTATTGCTAATTTTTATTTTATTTTTATTCCTAATACTTTTTTTATTTTGCAATTTAAATTTATGTGAATAATGAACAATGAAAGACATTTTTTTGATTATTTTCTTTTACTTGTGATGTAGGTCATGTTGCGGCACCGATTATAATGCGTAACACACCAGCTGCGGCAACTGCAACAAAAGCAGTACCACTTAATAAACAACAAACAGAACAGCAGTTACCTAATAGGCAGCAGCAACAACAACAGCAACTGCTGCAACATCATCCTCATCAAACAACAACATTACATACATTTAACTCACAATCATTTAATGCGGATATATTAAAACAAATAATAGTTGGCAATCCTGGCTCAGGTACAGCATCCACCTTAGCTCCAGTAACGACTCTTTTGAAACCAACCATTTTGCAAAATAATAAACCTATAATGCAGCAACAAATTCATAATAAAAATTTTGCTAAAAATACAAAATTAGCAACACCAAAGCAACAACAACAACAGAACCATCAATTACAACAAAAACTTAATAATCAAACTATTATTACAACAACTTCCAATAATTCCTCGCAAATGGTTGCTAACTTAGGTATGGATCTTATTAAAACACCACATATCACACAAACAGTCCAAAAGCTGCCGCAGGTCAGTCTGCTGCAAAATTCAAATAAAAAATCGACAGCAAATATAACTGAAATAATTAATGAACCAGCCGTAACTGTGCTAAAGAATCCCAATGAAATTAAGGTTGGTAATTTAAACAGTGAGGTGTCTCTAATAAAAAAGCCCAATACATCATCACCGACAGCTGAAATCAAACCCAAAGAAACATCTTTATTAAAGTTAAATCCAAATAAAATACAGACCGAACCGATTGATAAACATAAGCAGCACCAAGATTTTGAAAAACTAACCAATGCAAAGCGGAAGAGTAATCCACAAATAGCACTGTCAAAGGATGCAAATGAATCGGTATCTCTTTTGAAGTCTAACAAAGATTTGAAGAAAAATTCTGAGGAGGAGTTAAAACCCACTTATACACAATTTGAAAAACAAAAATCCCTTTTAAAACCTAAAAATATTAATAAAAATTTGGCAGATTTTACGGCAACAACTTATAAACTAACAAGTCCTCGTTCACAACGCTCGAATTCTTGTAATACTCTCCAAAAAAAACCATCCAACGTCATTGCCACAACTAGTAATGAACGAAGACATTCTGAGCCTTCTAAAATTGAGTTAGTTACTTCAAATAACAATAAAGACAACCAAGATCACAGAAAAGATACGGAATTGTTGAAATCTGGAGAATTGGATATATTTTTTGAAGATGAAGAGTATTTGGAGAGTTCTGGTGATAAGTTGTCTGTAGATTCTGAAAAATCGCCCCATAAAAAAGACAACAATAACCCTCAGCATAATAAGGAACGAAAAGAAAATGTTGAGACAACACAAAATAATTGTGAAAGAAAAGAAGAAGCAGACATTTTTGGTGTACCAGAGCAAATAGAAACAGCTCAGGAAAAAGTTAAGCAAAAGTTGGAAAATCCACCCGAAATTGAAAATATAGAAAATGATAAAACAGCAAGATCTTCGCAAGACAATAGCAATGTCAACATGTCGGATGATGATGACGATGATGATGATGTAACTATTTTACCCATGGAAGAAGTTGAAATAGAACAAATCGAAATAAATGATGATGACGATGATGACGATAAAACTAAACACGGACCCTCTTCAAAGGGAAAACAACATTTAAATGAATCATTATTTTGTGACGAACAGATTTTAGTAAGTTCGTCCTCGTCAATATCGAATAATTCTTCAGATCAACTTTCAGTTGCGACTTCTTTATTAAAGTCTCCCAAACTTGACAAGATTACCACAACAACAATAACATCAACACCTCCTTTACTTAAGAAAACCTTAACAGAACCGAATGTACGGGCTGTCGCACAAAAAGATGAGACCCAACTAAATGGATATTCGTCTGTTTTAGATATGCTTTCGCAATTCAACATGTTGAAATGGCGTGAACGAATTGGTACGGCGCGTGGTACAAATTTAAAATTCCAACTAAATGAATTTAATCTAATACAACTGTATGAAAAGAGCATGCCCAATAAACGCATACATACAGCGTATGAAAAACCAATTTATGAAAGAGAATCTTCGCATAAAAGAAATGAATTCGGCGATCCCACCTACTACATGTGTCGACGATGTAATGTTCAGGGGCCATCTGTGGACTTTTTGGCACCAGGTAGGTTGTCCACACAAAACTATTTACTAAAATTTTGAATTCAATCAATATATTTTGCTGTGATATATATTTGCAAGAGAAGACAAAAAACCTAATCAAATAACTAGAAAAATTTTGTTAAAAAGTTTGAAATTTAGGAAATATCAATACATGCATATGTTCATATGTAAAGCCTATAGTACATGAAATGTAAAAAGCAACATGCACATGTGACTCTGACGTCATGAAAATGTTCAGCATATCGGTAACATTTTTAAAATGAGTTGTAGAGCCTACATGCGGTAAAGCCAAAAAGGTACACGACATGTAGGAAATTACGCTTCATGATGACGACAAAATTACGTTAGAGTCACATGCGCATGTTGCTTTTAACATTTCGTGTACTATAGGCTTAAATACATATATTTTGAAATGTTAAATCTTATAATAAGAGGGTTTTTTCTTTTTATAAAAAATTTGCAAAAATAAAAAAAAATTTATGTATGCATATGTGTATTTAATAATGTATTTTTATAATATTTTTTTTAGAATTTTGTTCGTTATCATGTCTAAAACGTGATTGTCGCAAACGTCGTGATGACTCCGTAAGTTTCATACGCAAACGTAGTCGTCAAAATCAGATTATTAATTCAAACAAAAACTTCAGCAACACTAAGCAGATCAGCAATTTTATTAGCAATGATCCACCACCCTTGACATATATAAAAAAACCGAAATTCCGTTGGTCTAGTTACATGAACAACAATTTTACAACAATGGCTGCACCGATATCGCTCTTCCTAAATCCATTTCCCACTGGTCCCAACAACTTTTTGGTCGGCATGAAATTGGAGGCTATAGATCCCGAAAATTGTGCTCTTTTCTGCGTGTGTACAATCATTGATATTATGGGGTACCGTTTGAAGCTGAGCTTTGATGGTTACGAGAGTGCCTACGATTTTTGGTTAAACGCCGATTCTATGGATATATTTCCGCCTGGTTGGTGTGCTAAGACCAATCGTATATTGCAGCCACCAAAAGGTATAAGTTCAAATAAATTTAATTGGGGTGCCTATTTGAATAGGGAAAAGGCGTGTGCAGCGCCGCGTCACTTATTTACGCACTTAAATTCGTCTTCGTTGGTGCCGCGTAATCCCTTCAAGGTAAGCAATAGTCCTTCCTGTATGTTGTAAGATAAGGTTTTGCGGTTGGTATTAAAAATGTATGTATGTATTATATTATTTATTTTTATATAAATAGGTCGGCATGCATTTAGAAGCTGAGGATTTGAATGACACCGGTAAACTATGCGTTGCTTCCGTGGCTGATGTCCTTGATGATCGCATACGAATACATTTTGATGGTTGGGATGACTGTTATGACATTATAGTAGACATCAATTCTCCCTATATACATCCATGCGACTGGCACGAAGGACGCCAACAGCTGGTGGTGCCGCCAGATTGTGAAAATACCGTCTTTAACTGGGAGGGCTATATTCGAAGCCAAGGTTCTGGAGAAGCAGCGTGTGAAGAACTGTTCGCTCCCCGAGAACCTATAGGTTTCAAGCCCAACATGAGATTGGAAGTAGTAGATCCACGTAATCCCTCATTGATTAGACCAGCAACTGTAGTGTCACATAAAGGTCATCGTGTCAAATTGCATTTAGATGGCTGGCCAAGTGACTATTGCTTTTGGCTAGAAGATGATAGTCCTGATTTACATCCTATCGGTTGGTGCGATGCTACAGGGCATGATCTGGAGCCACCGCCCGGTTTTCAAATGATAAAACATAAAATGCCCTGTCCCGTTGAGGGTTGTCGTGGCATTGGCAATGCCAAAAAAGCGTTTATGAATGTTCACGCCACAAGAGAAGGTTGCCCCTACGCTGCCGAAAATTGGCGCATCGTTGTAGAAAAATCTCAAAGGGTACGTTACGATGATATCGTTAGAACTTTACCCAGACAAAACAAACCAACTTTGGCGACAAATCAAGTTTCACCACGTTTAAATGATCAACAAATGTTGGAACGTATTCAAATGGTAGACAAAATAAAAACACTAAATGTTTTAGATTTGCTGGACGGTTTATCTGTACCAAGTCTCAAAAAGGAAAAAACAAATGAAACGAAATTTTCCAAAATTAAAAGTACCACGTCCACGTCCACATCATCATCACCATCACCACCAGCTACGACAAGTCCACCACAGCAAAATAATAATGCCGATAACAATGTTCTCGATGTAAATCTTGACATTGCCAAAGAATTTCTTTACGACTACGGACCACGTTTGCAACAAAACTATACAGTTTGGCAAAAGAATTTCACATTTGACACCGATAACATTAAACGAAATCCTCTTGAGTGGTCTACTTCTGAAGTCAGTAAATTTGTAGATCTATATCTTAAATGTCACATGACGGCAGCACAATTAAGTGAAGAGGATATAGATGGAGAAGCGTTTTTGCTCTTGCAACAGCAGGATTTAACCGAAAAACTAGGCTTAAAATTAGGACCGGCCGTAAAACTTTATACTTGCATTTTGCAATTGCGCACTTTAGCCATAACTAAGTTTAAAGTTCCCTACAAACGTGGTGGCTTGATTAAGAAGGAAATTTAAATATTCGAAAGCTTTTGAATTAAAAAAAATAATTGTGAAAAATTGTGGCCATACATCGTTTGTTAATGTTATTAATTTTGATATCGATTTCAATCATAATCTTCATACTTTTTTTTAACTATGTATAAGTTAAGGCAACATGATGTTTTCTTTTTTAATCTTTATTCATATTAAAAATAACGTATTTTTAAATCGTTTATAGTTTTACGTGATTTTACAGGACTTAAACCTGTACTTTTTTTTTCTTCGAATGATACATATATTTAAATTAAAAAATATTCAATAGACATGTAAATATACTTACATACATATAAAAAATATATAAAATATGTGATTAAAAATATATATGTATGAGTAATGAGTAAACTATTTTTTAAAGAATCCTTATAGAAAGGGAAGTCAATTTAGCCATATCCGTCTATCAGTCTGTTAAAATCAACTTTTTCTAAGCCCCCTTGATGTCCTACGGACCCGTTATTGGTATTAAACTATCGGAAACTGATAATCACCAAAATCCGACAACGTGATATAAACAAAAAAAGACAATTTTTTACGCAAAAAGTAATTATATTTGTGTGCAAAAAACTTGCCTTTTGGGAAATTTGAAAAAATAATTAACGAGACATAAGCAAAAAAGTCAACTTTTTTTAACAAAAATTAATTATATGTGTATATAAGGCACGTACCCCTATCGTGAATAAATGTTCCCTCAAATTTGTTCTCCATTCCCAAAACTGCAATCGTGAATAATTAATTATTCCCTTGAAATATGTTCACTTTTTTGTGAAGGGTATAAAAGCTTTGGCACAGCCAAATATGTAGAAATGTCCCCAAATAGGATAAGATTTGGTCATGTATGTACACAAAAAAAAAATATTGTTTTGCAGCTTTAAGATGGGCCATACATCGTGAAGGGTATATAGGATTTGGCCCAGCCAAATATAGCGCTCTTGTTTTCTTCTTTTGCCCACAAATACCTTTCACTTATAATCTGTTTTTGTCTTTCCGTACTTAAATTAAAGTTCTGACAATATTTAATTTTTATTTGTTTTTGTTATTGGACTTCTTTTTTTTTTTTGCACGAAATGATGTCGACAAATGTCTGTCTGCGTTTTAATTTCGCAATTGTAAAAGGTTTAGGCAAGACCAAAAGTCTGCTTTGATAATTGGGACAAAATACAAAACAAAAACGCTAAAATAATAAAAATGTCCTTTTACATAATTGTCGCTGAAAACAAAACAAAAACACATAAATAAAACAACTGCTATAACACAAAAAACCCATAAAAATAAAAAACTGCAAATTGTGGTGGCTTTAAGAATGTGACAGCAACTTTTATTTACGTCATGTTTTATATTATAAAAAAAACAAATTCAATAAATAAAAATAATAATTATTTTTTTGTTCTACTTAGGTTTTTTTTTTTGATATGGCGGTTTTTTGTACTGTAGCATTTCTTATGATTTTGTTGTTTTTTGCTATCGGTGTATTTTGACTAATTTGTTTTTTATTTCATAACATATAAAAAAAATTTTATTTTATTTTAAACGTAAAATAACACTAAAAACTTAAATTTTGAAGAAAAAAAAAAGCAAAAGGAAAAAATAACTTCAAACATAGATTTATTATTTGTTTACAGGAGTTGTTTTAGATTATTCATCATTAGATATTATTTTTAATATTACTTACATATTACGTGATATTCCATTTTCAGCACAAATATTTTTTAATATTTTACCTTTGTATGCATGTACATATGTATATAGTGTTGTGGGGTATTAAATTGTGGTTCATACTATAACTTGCACTATACCTTTCTAAATTGTTTTTAATGAGATTCCTTAAGAAATTGTTGATAAATGGCGGTTTGGCAAAAACTTTACCAAACATTTTAATTAATGTGTAAAGATCTGAGTTAGTATTAACATTTAGTTTAGTAACAATGATGTACATACATATATCTAAGCTGCCTAACTAAATATGTATGTATGTAGTAAAATCAATAAGCCTGTCGTAATTTACTAAAGATTTAAATATACAAAATCAGATGATTAGAGCTGCACTTGCTTCTATTTTAATATAGTTCTAACATACATACATGTTCTACATTTTAGGTTTAATTAAAAACATAATTTTTTAATCTATAGTCGTTTTTAAAAGCAACTGCTTTTTGTGCATAACTATGAATACGGGCCAATGAGAAAAAATGCGTCCGGTTATGATAAAACAATAAAGGTAAGATAGAGAGAGAGAGAGAGATAGTTTTTAATTTTAAAATGTCTCCTTTAAATATTTAACTGTCGTTCTTTTTAAAATTTAAATTACAAAATACCTATTTACTATTTGTACATGTGGTATGAATTCGTTTGGAATTTATTGAACATTTTTTAATTAATTTTGTACAAAATATGTTATAATACATAATATGAATGTGTGTATTTTAAAATTTTTTAGGGATATAATTTAACGAATCAATTTACAAGATATTTGTTATTTATGAAAAAATACTTACATATGTATGTACCACATCCGTATGTAAGAAAAAAGCAAACAAAACCTATGTATATATTAAAAAATTTACAAATCATTTTGGTTTTTTTAATTATTGTTTCTTTTCTATTCGCTCTAAAAACATGCATAAATTTTGAAAATGTCAATAGCAAAAATTAGCGAAGGCGAACATTCGCTACGGCCTAGTGGCAAGTGTTAACAGGTGACAAAACTTAATTTTCCCCCTACATAAAATAACAAAGTTATAAAATATATACATAAGTTCATATGTATAATATAGTTTTTCGCTATCTTTTTTTACTATACATTCATTATGCATCATTGCTATACATACACATTTAATTGTTGTTATATCTTTAACAAACAAAAATGGAGGAGTAAAAATTCTTTGTAAAAATTATGACAACTCCGTTTTTACACAGCGTTGCATTTTAATTAGCAATACAACACTACGTGGTAATCAATTACAATTTTCCAGCAGTTTTATTATAGCAGTCTAGTTCTGTGTGTTTTTCATTATTTGGTTGTAAAGAAGCCGATTAGAATTTTATATGTGTTTTTAATAGGGCTATTTTAAAGCAAATTTATCGGTGAAAACTGTACATTTATTCAATAAAACAAATAAAAAAGTGAAAAATAAATAAGCGCGATTAATATTAGAATAAAATTCGATGGAATATTTAATGTAAAAGTGTTGGAAAATTTATGCTAAATATTGAAGCTGACACAAGTGATTACTCTTACGTTTATTTTTTATACACCAATAGCAGGCAGCGTTTTTGCATTTTTCGTTTCGCTTGTATACTTATATTCCACCTCATTCCGTAGAGGCGGACGAGAAAAAATAAAATTGTAAAAACGAACTTTGTAAATTAAGTGAATATATACTGAAAAATTCATAAAACTTTCGCCGAAAAGTGCTTTGTTCGTATATTGCAAACAGAAATAGAAGAAAAAAACAAGACGGCTTAAGGTGGGCCGCATACGATATATTATTATACTCGTGGAGTTCCCACTGTGCGTGCTGTACCTTTAAAAAATTTACCAGCACACACATTGACAAGGGTTTGTGTTATTGTATGAGACCCTACATAAATAGTTTTTTTTTTACTGACTTTCAATAATTTATTTTTTGGATAATAAAAGGATTTTGTTACTGAAATTTATACAAATAAAGAAATTAGCAATTTGACTTAAAGGTAAATATTGCAAAATACATTATTGTATAGTTTAGTTTTTCTGTTCTCTATTTTGCGTTCATTTTCTTTATACCCTACTGTCTGTCATCGAATTGTAAGAGATTCAATTGTCTATTTTGTTTTCTTTCGTTTCTTTTCTGTATGTATGTTTAATTTTTTGTCTTGTCTCATTATCGTGAATGTGAGTCGTTGTGACTGATATATGTGTGTATACGTTGTTGTTGCCGTTGGTGTTTTTCTTTGCGCATCGCAACGGCGGGAAAAATATTTCTAAGGTGGCCAGATGCATTATATTACAATAAGATATTTTAAGTAATATTTACTCACCTCTTTTGACATTACATTGACCTTAAACAGCATATACAAATTAAAAATATGGAAAATTTCAAAATATTTAAAGAAAGTTATATAAGTGCTTTTTTGAATTTAAAGAGAAAAATAAAAACAAAAAATTTAGTTGTCATACGGCTCTTCATTTTTAGAAATTTTTTCTGAACACATTATTTTCCATTGTATCAGGGTTGTGTTTCTTTCAATTTTTTTTTAAATATGTAATGTAAACACAAAATGTAATGGGAAAATTTTCTACTTGATTTTTGACAATCAGACCAAAAATCATTTTATTTTGCTCTTATACAAAATCCGGTGAAAATCTTACGACTTGTAGAATAGTGTGAAGCCGGCTTAAGCTTGAATTGATTTTAACATGTTTTTCCCCTAAAAAAAAGGATTCAATTTATTCGTGAGCACTCTTCAATCTTAAGAATTTAACATCTTGAAACTTTTAGATTATCCTAAATTGTTCTTTTTCAACATTTGAAGGTTTGACGATTTTACCTTTAATGTGAATCAAGCAATACATGTTTGATCATTGATCATGTTTGATAGTGTGTGCCCCACTTAATTACAAACCACAAATACTGTCGTTTAAAAGTAATGAATCGCATTTAGGCCCATGTTTTTTTTTAAATATTCGCGATTGCAAAAATGGTCGTATAGGTACCTATTTCAAGTAGAAATGTTAACTTTTAGTTTTTTAAACTAAATCAAAGCTAATATTAATAATTATTGTTATTTCTTTGTTTTACAGTTAATGTCTATATATCCTCTATTGACAATCAGCGTATTTGTGGTTTATAATATAAAATGGAGGAAATATCAAGTTTAGATTCATTTCAAACGGATGAAGCAAATTCCTCGGCTCGACCAGAATCGGAAAATACGCAACATTCTTACAAAGATGTGGAAGAAAATACAGCTCCCGGAGGTGGTGGTGGTGATGGTGGTTGTGGCGCTAATGATACCGGTGGTGATGCGACCAAAGACAGTAATGCGCAAGACGATGAGGGTGGTGCGAATGAAGATGATTTCGAACAAATCTCTGAGGGGACATTTGAAGTAGATGAAAATTCCCGAGCTACGTCAGCAGGGCCGCCACCAGATGACAATGCGGAAAAGGGAGACGAAGAAGGTGGCGAATCAAGAGATTTTGAAGAAGTTGATGTCAATGTATCAGCAAATAATCCATCAGCTGTTGAAGAATCCGACATGTTAGGAGAGGCGGACAATACTTTACCCCAGTCCGGTGATGAAGATGACAATGCAATGGATGTGGATCAGGGAAAAAATCATGAAAATCGAGAAGATGAGGACTCAAACAATAAGTCCTACGAGCGTAACGATACTGAGCAGCAAGATGAATCTATGGAACCGCTGCAACAAGAAGATGAAAGAGAAGATGCTGCTGATCAGCAAGACAATTCGAATGAGAATCAAGATAATAACGAACACAGTCGTAATAAGGAGAATGATGATGGTGGCGATAAAAATGAAAATAAGAGTAAAGGTGAAGGAAAAAAAGATAACGAAACGGGCGAAGGTGATGATGATGGTAAGTTTTATATTGTCATTAACACTAAGAGTGTTTTATCTGGTTGATGACAGTTATTTACTTTGATTACTCATTTCAGAACCTGTTGAAAATGTACAAGAACCAGAAGAATCTGATGTATGCCTTATACCTGATGACACAGAGTCAACTGTAACGGATGCCGAAAAAGAACAGGCCATACTAGCTCGCGAAAACGCCGAAAAGGGAACTAGTGATAAAGACAGTAGCTTTTCTACTGATAAGAACAACAAGGAAGGGAAAGATAAAGAAAATTCTGAAGAACATGGTGAAGCGGATTCTTATTCACATGAAGCGCGTGGTAAGTTTAATTGTTGTGTATGTTGTGTATATTATAAGTTCAAAGTTTAGTCAGTGTTGTAGTTTTTAACTGTATTTGCATTATTTATATTTATTTCTATCTTATGCTCAAGCTCAAGCTAATAAAGAAGCTGGAGCCGAAGCTCAAGACACTGTAAATCAAGCAAATGAAGGTAATAAAAACTTACAAGGTACAATTTGTTTAATTATTACCATATAAATATAAAACAAAATTTTAATATTTAAAAAAAAATTTTTTAGTCGACCATAGTGCAATTACAGGTGACTGTTCTTAATCAGCTGGTCGTCAGCTGATATTATCTTAATATCAAAAATTCATACATTCTCTCCCTTTTCTCTTATAATTTCAAATGATCAAACTTACACAGTATACATATGTATATGTACTGAAAATTTAATTAAAAATCCTTCGAAGTGTAGTTACACCATGGTCTCGACTTAGGCTATAATGACAGGAATTTTAGTATATAAATGGGCAAGGGAACAATAGAAGCTTTAACATTTTCTTTTTAACCTCTTTAATTTGTTTATATTACCTTAAAATTAAATACAATATACCTATTTTTGTTAATAAAGTCAACAATTTTAGAGAAAGTTAAATTCAAACATTTCTACGCTTAGTGCTTGATATTTCAGTTACATTCTGCATTTACTTATTAATTAATTGTAATATTCCAGAGAATAACACAAATGATAATCCTGATAATGAGGAACCTCTTTTGGAAGAATTGCACTTAAGTACGAATGAATCCATTGGTGCAAAAACGATTATTGCTTGGATTGTAACCACTAATAAAAAATGTGCCGAATGTGGCGAAGAAAAGCCTTGTGGTTTTCGTTACAAAAACTCAGATACTTCAGAACTTGAGTATCTCTGTGGACAAACTTGTTGCACGCAGTTTATGGATGCCAATAGTGGCAAATATTTCATACGTCGTAAAAAGTTTTTGATTGAAGAGTTGCCGACCAGCGATGATGCCGCCAAGAATGCTGAGGATAATACCCACTCCTGTTTACAATGTAAAGAGCATAAAACTTGCAAATATTTCTTCAAGCAGGACGATGATACATTTTATATTTGTAACGATGATTGTTTCAATTTAATGAATGCCGAAGAGCCAGAAAAGTTTAAGCTTAAAAGGCACTCGATTAGAGTACGCAATATCGGTGCTACAACAATTTCAAATGATAATAGCAAGAAGGCGGGCGAAACTGAGTCAAGAGTAGTTGCTCGTACATCGGCTGAAGCAGAGGCGGCACGCTTGGAACGATCAGCTAGTTTTGTGCGTCGATGTGCCGACTGTTTTTCAGAAATTACACTGGGCGACAAGAATCTTATATGGGAAACTATGGACTTCTGTAATGAAATCTGTTTGGGTAAATACCAGCGCACAATTGGAGCCAATTGTCAAACGTGCCATGGTGATGTGCCTCATCCAGCTTTGGGTAAATATTGTGTTCGTTTTGGCTTTGATGTGCGCCAATTTTGTTGTGCTGCTTGTTTAAATGAATTTAAAAAGGGATTAAAAACATGTTCCTGTTGTCAGAAAGATATTTCTTCCGGAAATGAAGGTTTCTTGGCCCCGGTAGGCGATAAAGAACAGTTTAAGGATTTCTGTTCTCAATCCTGCATGCGTCGCTACGATAACATCGCCAATCCCAAGAAAAATATGCGAAACGATGTATGTGCTGTGTGCAATAATGACAAACCGATTCGTGTTGAAATAATTCTCGACGACAAAGAGCATAATTTTTGTTCAAATCCCTGCTTCTCAGCTTTTAAATTCGTAAGCAATATTGTGGCCGATCAGTGCGGCATGTGTTGCAAATACTTTGAACGTAAAGCTAGTGATTCTTTTACCATCTACTCGGAAAAGCGAGCAAAGGTATTTTGTACGCGTGTCTGCCTTAACATTTACATTGTTCTCAATCGTCGCATTGTCTCCTGTCAATGGTGTAAGGTGAAAAAATATAATTTTGATATGATTCTAAAACAACAGGACAGTCAAGAAGTTCAAATGTGCTCCTTGAACTGTCTTACCCTATACGGAGTTTCGATAAATGCTTTTTCGCGTACTGTGACTAAATGTGACAATTGCTCAAATATGGCAACACCGCAATATCATTTGACTATGTCCGATGCATCGATGCGTAATTTCTGTACATATCAGTGTGTCATGCAGTTTCAAAGTCAATTTGCTCGAGCTCCACTTACGTTGGAAAACGATAACCCCAAGTCATCGAATATGCAATCGGCAGGTCATCAAACGAATGCAAAATCGGGCAAGGGAGCAGCACCATTCCCAACAGGATTACCGAAGCGAGTAAAATTGAAGGGTGGCTCTCAACAATCACCAGTGCATGTAAGCAGAACTCTATTTTATATAATTAATTTTTTTGCTAATAATGCCGATTACTTAATAAAACCGCTTTTATATACACTGCTAGGATATTACATGAAAATTATAAACTCGTGATAAATCAAAGAAATACATACATATACATAGGAAATTTATATATACATATGTATATTTTTTTTTTTAAGTTCAGCAAATAATTACAAAAATCATAAAACATGTAAAATTAACTTCAACGAGCAATTTCCATGTTACATACACCATCTTTCGATATAAAAAGTTACTAGTGTGACTTCATTTAAACCTAACGTTTGTTTACATTCAACATTTTTTTTTTTTTTTATTCAGAAAAAAAATAAAAAAAATTTTTTATATCCTTTTCAACTTCCCTATTAATTCGGCTTATGGCAAGAAAATTGCTTATGTAAACACGCTGCTATACTTAACTTAACAATGAATGCGACTCTGATTTTTAAAAAATGTAATAGATTAAGTCATTTTATGTTACAATAATATTATATATAACTATCTCTCTCACTTGCATAGTTACTGTAACTTAAACTGCATTAAAAAAAACGAAACTAAAAAATCTAACAGCTCATTTAATATAAAAACATTAAAATATAAAATTTTCCCAAAATGTCTTCCTTGAAACAGATAAAATTACCATCTAAAGGTTCGGCTTCCAAACAAAAACAGCCTACGATGCCAGTTATATCCACAGTTTCATCTTTGGCCAGCGGAGAGACCGAAACAATGATTGGGAATGTTACCGTTAGACGAACTCGCGTTCGCGCACGTAAAGCTGAAACTCCACCACCGTCAGCGCCACCTGCCCAAGCCGTTATCAATAATAGTCAACAAGTGGTAAGAGGTCGCCCACGCAAGAACGCCATTATTGAACGTTCCCTTACGCCCTCACCTCCCAGGACTATTGGTAAACGTGGTAGTGGTAACAGCAGTAACAATGTTGTGGAAAAGATTGTCGAAAAGGTATCCGTACAAACGGAAACTAAAATTGTGGCGGTACCGCCATACCCACCTGCTGTAAGAAACGTAATGACTACTTGTAAACCGCGTACAGCCACGGTTGGTTTTCAGTCGGAACCTGACACTGCTTCGGTAGGTGTGCAAACAGACAAGGATTATTCTAACAAGGTGTTGATTCCAGTGCCAGTACCAATTTATCTGCCACAGCCAATGTATATGTATTCGGCACCATTCCCAGTGCCAGTTCCTATTCCCCTTCCAATTCCTGTTCCCATCTTTATACCAACCACTCGTAACTCGGCACAGGGTATTATGAAAGAAA
>NDXZ01097287.1:0-14529 GCA_003055125.1 Paykullia maculata | reverse complement strand
TATATACCCTTATCACCTAAGGTGAAGGGTATAAAAATGACCCTGAATTTTGCACCCCAAAAAAACCATTTATGTGATTTTTTACGACTAAAGGATTATTAATGCTCTTATAATACGCCAATCTATGACTTTGCATTCATTGTCGCGTTTAAAAATTGCAGCTCGTATGTACCATAATACGAGATCGCTCCCCAAACCATGACACCCCTGCACTACTATGCAGACGATCCAAATGATGGCTTTCCTTTACCTTCAATATTAAATTATAAATTATTTCAGTTCTTTAAAACATTTGACAGAAAGAAAAGTTTAAAATGCTTGACTTAGAGAAACTAACTCAGCAAAAACTTCTTAATGGCAGCTACATACCCCTGCCTACCAAAGAAATATGTAGCTTACTAATGACAAGATTTTAATGACAAGAGTTTATAGTTACTTATCTATCAAATATCTACTAAGAAATAAATTCTGCAAGCCCTTTTGTTGTACATATTGTTAGGATCCATTTATATAACAAAATTTTCGTTTGGTTAAACATAAGCATGAAATAAAATTTATGATTTTTAAAACTCTAAAGTAAAGCCTGTAATAGAGTAAAGAAAATTTATACAAAACATCTTAGAAAATTAAAAAAAAGCCAAAAAAAATTCTGATGAAACACCCTAAATTATTTGTAAGTGTTTTAGCGTACGTTTCACGTGTATCACTGGATCAAGGATATTTGGATGAAATTTGTGCTACACTTTAGCTGGTTGTCAAAATAACACAAAAGGTTATCAACACATTTTCATAACCAGCTCTATGCCATACCTTAAAATATACATCATTATTTACATACAAAAACATTTATGTATAGAAAACCGCAGTTTCATTGAAGTTTTTTGCAGCCTTTTTTACTTTCATTCAATATATTTTTTTTCTTCTATGTATTACTAAAAATATGCTTAACATTTGTTATATGTATTTTTTCTTAATATACATACATTTGTGTATTTTTTATAACCTATTTCATGTTGATTTTTCTTTAATTTTATTTTGGTTTATGTAGCTGTGTTCAACAAATCCACAAAATAGATTTAAAAAGGGAAAACCAAATTTGTAACAGCTCAAACTGCCACTTTAAAGGCAGCCATGGAAAGGATTTAAATAAAAAAAATTTTTTTTTTTAACACAAACAAAACTCATATTTAAATACAATTTTTTTGTAGTGATTGCTCTCATAACTGTTGGTGTTTACTTTTTCATTAGTTTCAATATTTTTTACTTTAAGTCGATAATATTTAAAGAAAACAGAAAATTAATTCAATTCTTAAACTTTCTTATGTACAGCCTTATTTAAAGCTCATGCTACAACATTCGTTCATTATTCATTTTTATTTTACAAAATTCCTTAACTCTTTTCCCATGTTTTAATTAATTTAAACACCTGACAACCACCCTGTAAAAACATGCCGCCGTTGATGCCACAAGGATGCCTTAATTTTGTTTTTTCACTTTTCAATTAAATTTCGAAAACAAGTTTTTTTTTTGATAAAGTTATTGAAGATAAAATGAAATTTTTTTATTCAATTTTCTCGACGTTTTAACATGCTGTCATGGAATGCTGTTTTTTGTATTAAAATATGTACATACATGTAATTTTAATAATATTTATTTCTTATTGCTATGAAAATTAAAATAAACCAAACAGGCAAAATCAACAACTATAACATTGTTAATACGAAACGCTAACAAATTTATAAATACATATCTGTATTGCTAGACGTGAGTGTGTTTATGAGGCCAATATTACAAAAAAAAACGTAAAGTTTCCTTAAGGTGCCAACCAGCAAGCAATAATGCTGAAACCTATGTAAATCTGTGTATGTTTGTACATAGATAGACATACATAGATTTAAAAAGCACATATGATGTACATATATACATAAGTACAGTACCGTACAATAAAAAAAATTATTAAAATAACGAATCATCAAATTATGTATCAAAAATGCCAAATGCTTTTAAATTGCACTTTATTGTATGTATACTTCATGGATTATTTAATAACGAACATGGTTTATTGAGCTGTTGCACTAAGTTGCGTTGTCTTGTTGCAATCTAGGCTGACATATTTCTTCTCTTCGTTTCTGTGCTTTTTATTGCAAAATAAGTTTTAATTTGATTTTAACGAAAATCAATACTAATTATGTACAAATTGAAACTTAAATTGAGTTTTGTAAGGATAATGAAATTTTCGAAACCAAAAGTTTTACATTCATAGATAAAAGAAAAAGCCTTCTTTTTTTTTGTTATGTGGGAAAAACTTTAAAATTAATCAAAAAAAACTGTTTATTTCTGTACAAATAAATACATATACATATACATACACTCATATATACATATGTATGTATGTAGTAGAATTTTTGTAAGATATACATACATACATACATATTTTTTCAATATGGTCAAAATAATAGATTTCTTACATTTTTTTCTTTAATGTAACACAATGTACTAACTGTTGACGTTGGTGTATTTATTTGGCTTATTTATAGCACATTCAATCAAAACTTTGATACACTTGACTCTACTTAGAACGATTTCATATAAATATACCCAGCAAAAACTTGCATTGCTTTGTAATGAGTTAAAATGATAAAGTACTGTAGTTGCACCTCTTACCCATTGGCATTTAAGCCCATAACTTTAACATGGCGATGTCATTAGAAGCAAGTACTTACATCGATCGCTTACAAATAAGGATTATGTGAAGTTACAAATCACGAATTAAATAAGTCATTACTTAAAAAAAATTTTATATAGCTACTTTCTTTTAATAACTCAATTTCGAATTAATTGTTTGAGCTTACAAAAATCATTATCAATAATGTATTATAGTTATTCGGCTTCCTAAGAACAAAACTGAGCTTTGTTTCTTCAGAACGTTACGTTTGACAGAAACACTTAGAAAAAATCTTAAGAGTCGGTTTGAAAACCGTCATGAAATTCATAAACATCCGTCGAAAATATAATTACTTATACTTAAATTATGTTAACCCAAATTAGAATCATTTTAACTACTTTAAGTGGCTCCTAACAATTTTTTCAGCCAAAGTATATGCAGCTTTTATTTCTTATTAGATATCTGACAAATAAATTATTAAGTTTTACCATATAATATTGTTATTAGAAAACTATTTCTTAGTAATGCAGACGATATGTAATACTCATTGAAAAGTATGTTATTAAGTAAGAGCTAGTCATTACCCAGTTTTTGCTGGGTATGCATATACATATGTTATGCATATATGTATGTATGTGATAGCAACAATATCTTTCAAAAAACTTTTTGTAAAATAAAAAGAAAATCTTGGTCTAAACACTAAACTTAATTAAACAAAAACTTTTGTACTAACCAAACATTTGATTTGGCGTTTTTACGAGCCACAATAAAGCAGAACATGGCATTATAAAAAGTTAAAAGGCAATAATAAAAAAATAAACCCTATTTTTTACCAGCCAATGCATCCATGCACTTGAGTCGTGAGATTTGGAAAAGTTTCTTTAAATATTGTCGATATGTCTTTCAAATTATATATATGTATAAGGAAAAATCTCGAGCAAAGTTGAGTTGTAATTAAAGTTTTGTCACAAACTGTATGAATTTGTGGCAGCAAGCCGAGCTTGCCAACATTACAGAATAAAACAGCTGGCAGCGCTGTTAACGAACAGAAATGAAGAAAACAAATTCTTCTTTCACGCAAAGTGTTTGCTTCCACAGCTTTAAATTTTTGGGCGTTTAAAATAAATCGTTTCTCGTTTAGATAAAATAAAATAAATATTTCAATAATAAATAGTTGTTAAATTGAACTTGTATTATTACTGGCGACTATATAATCATCTGCAGGTTGCACTATTTGTTAAAAAGAGAGGAAAAATATTGTTTCCTGTGCATTAATCTATAGAAAAAATTAGTTTTAAAAATTTAGTAGATTAAAGAAAATAATTTGTTTAACTTTAAAATGTAGTAAAATTTGTCGGCAATATGTTTTTCGCACTCGTTATGTTTTGCCAACATCTGTGCCGTACATGCATTAACATGCAAGTCCCAAATCTGTTCTGTCAATGATTCAAACTAAAAGCAAATTGTTTAGAAGTTTTGCATACAAAATTACCATTTTGTTGCTGACAATTTTTTTTTAATTGTTTCTTTCTTTTATCTTAACTTTATCTGCCATTCAAATAATTATTAACAGTAAGAATGAATCTATTTTCTGTTTAATTTTCCTCTAACATCTTCCGGCTTAGGGTCAAAGTATCAACCTATAATTCATGAAAAACCTATTGTGATTGTATGTATTTATGTACCTACATAGATACATATATGAAAATACCCTTCAAGTGTGTTTTAAAGTAGTGTCAACAAAATTTCACACTCACACACGAATAAAGATTTTGTTTTGTTAAAAAATCGCTTCAGACCCTGTAAGTGTGTGTGTGTGTGTGTAAATGTAAAAATTTCTTTTTATGCCATTTTTTCGCAATGAATAAATAGATGAAACAAATAAAGAAGGGAGTCAATGAATAAATGAATGAATGGACAGTAAAATAGAGTAAAGTATTGTTTAAATGTAACGACAGCAGCCATTGACATCCGTTACATTATTTAACAGCTTTTTTTATAGATTTTTTTCCATGTTTGTTTTCATGTAAGTTTCTTTTTTTATTACTTTTTTTGTTGTCATTGTTGTCGTAATGTTTTGTTTATTTGTGAGGTGATAACGTAGCATAACATAAACAAAAACCGAGAGCAAAAAAGGGGGCAAACGTCTATGCGGTTTTGCTGGGCAAACATTACAAAAGCAACAACGAACCAGTGAATGAATGAACGATGTCAAGTGATACGGCAGCATAATAGCAACTACGAATAACAAGATATTATATTTTAATTTTTTTTTTTGCTGACACTAACAAGGATATGTGCATATGTATATCGTGGGTAGGATTGATAGTTGGAAATGTACCCTGCGGTAGCAACTGAGAATTGATGTTTTATTAAAGCGATTGTCCCAAATGACTAATTTTATTAACTGTTTGCAGTCACCAAGGGCTACAGTGTTTGTACTTCACAAGTCACATAAGTATGAGCGTCCCTTAAAGCAGACTGAAAATGATTTGAAAATGATATTTTTCTTCGTCGTTAAACCTAAAAATTTAATAAATAACAATTAAACATTAGTCCATTTAAAAAGAAATGATTTTTGCATTGTATTGAAGCATTTTACATAAATTTAATTCCTCCAACTGCTGTATTAAACATTTTCCAAAGCGTGTAGATGTAAGTATTTTAAAAAACAATAATGCACAGCAATCAAAAAAATCGGCAAAAATAAAAAAGTTCACTAATATTAAACTTTGCAAATATTTAGTTAAATATCAAATTAGTAATAGTTTTTCGGAGCTTGTCAGAGTCTTTAACTAAAGTTAATACGTACACTGCCGGGTAATTTTAGCTTCATTTAAAATTACTATTAGATCCATACATATGTACATATGTCTGTATCTATACCTGCATGAGCTGGTATATTCATATAGGTTCGTTGGTAAATACATATACTCTGCCTACACACATCTCCATACAGGCAATCATTTTTCTAACACAATATAGTGAAATTAGATGGTGTACATGTAATCAAGTGTATATTGTGTGCGTGGTAAACAGTGGGGCAACTTATACGTCTACAGGGACTCACAAATATTTTTAAATGATTTTTTTTTAACTTTAAATATATATGCAGCAAAAACTTGTTTAGATTTGGGAAGCTTTTGAGGTATATTTCAAAATTTAAACACATCTTTATGCGCCCTCATAATAAGTCTTCTAGGCGTGCACTTAAGTAAGCTAACAGTTCTTAATAAACTTCTTTAAGCAACTAAAATTTAAAATTCAAAATTGGTACCTAACGTATGTCAAAGTATAAGCGCAACTTTTATGTTAGTTACTCCCTTACGAACCTGTTTCTTCGAAGCAGCTGACTCCAAATGGGATAATTTTACCCCTAAAATTTTAATACAAAAAGATACCAACCTATAAGTACACACTTTAAAATTGTGTATACGTAATGTAAACATTTTCTACACATATTTGAAAAGTTATAAACGCTAAAATCTGCTGCCTATGGATACGGTAAACACTGGATATACATACATACATACTAAGTATAGATTTTTTATATTTGTAAAAGTAGCAAATAAAACTCGTTTACTCGCTTCAAACGCCTCAAACTAATTTAAAAAATTGTGAAACATTACCTTCTTAAGAAAAAGCTGATTTTTTTTTAATTGTTGTTCTTAAATTATTTATAATATTTTGATTATGGTAATAATGAAACCTCAAAATGAATAATGGAATGTTATCGAAATTATAAAAATACGAACATACACACATACGCACATTAAAATGGACAAAAAACAGCTTTTGTCAATTTGTTACCATCTTTTTTTTTGGTGATATTGATTGTGTTTCTAAAAAAAAAAACAGTTTATTAAAATGTGCCCAGGTATATTTCCGTAGGTGTACACAGACACACACACATGCAACATTCTTACTATCCCCCACTCATATTTACAGATAGGCATTAGCACCAGTAAAACTTCAGTACATATTGTGGGTATTGCTTTCTTTTGTGTGTGTGTGTGCGTGTATGTTTCATTTGATTAAGTTGGTTGCTGTGATGCTGAGCTGGCATCTCAGATGCCTTTAAAGGCGGTCTGTGTGATCTGATATGAGTTGTCGTGGGTATAGTCGTCAAGTACGAAATGAATAGTTAAAAATAATTTGAAGCATTTGTACACATATGTTATAGAGCTATAATAAATACCTATACATCCATATATTATTCGCAAATGAATACTTATTGTACAAACGAACTTTCATTCATGTAATTGAAGGTTTAAGATAAATAATAATTTGTTGTGGCAAGAAGCTTAGAATAAACTAACAATAAAAAATTTGTTTTATATTAAAAAGACAGTTGCTTTTAGCAAATTAGTCTGAACGTCAATCAATTTTGCAAAGACCCTAAATAACATTGTACATTGGGGAGGGTTTTGCCAAATTGACCCATGAGCATTTGGAATTTAGCCAAAGATACTCAATTATCTGTGTTTTGTTTTTCTTCAAATACTTAACAAAATATCAATTTTATTAAATTAAGCATACAACAACTTTTATAAGGTTTTCTTAGCTCCTTTATGATGTTAAAGCTCACTTGCAGGTTAAAGTTTGTCTTTTTGGAGCTAAATAATAATAGGATTACCTGATATATTTGGGAAACTTTAATATTTAAGATATTTTAACTTAGAGGACTTATTTTCAATTCATTTAATTTTATGACATATTTAAAGAAATACAATAGTTACGGTCTTAAAACTAAGCTCTAGTCACACCTTCCATATAAATAAAATATAATTCGTGGCACATTTAAGAAACAACATGAATAAAAGTCCATAATCCTAACGCAAACGTGCATTTTATTTAGGTAGGATAACTATTATGTCCTTTATCATAAAATAATATTATTTGTGTGTTTAATTTTTCAACGGAAATCTTAAAGTTATTTTTGATAAAATTAACTAAATAAATAATAAAAATAAGTAAAATTATTTTAAAAAAAATTAATTAATTATGATCAAAACAAAATCAAATGCAATGAAATTTTAAATTTAACAAAAAAGTGCTTTAATAATAATAACAATGTATTTATAAGTAAATCATTGTCTGAAATAATAAAATATTGATTTAAAAATTAAAAAAGACTAAGAAAAAAACTGGAAGCTAGACTCTTAATAGTAATGGTAATAAATTTGTTATAGGTTATTCTGGCAACACCTATTGTAATGTTTATAAATTAAGTCTTTTAAAATACCGTAACTAATTGGTTGTACTTAAAGCTCATACCAAATGGTAGAGCATTTAAAGCAAGTAAAAAGTTCAAATACAATCATAAAAAATATCTCTGTATAAATCTGTTTTTCTTTTCTTTTTTTTTTAATGTGTAAATATAAGTACAATAATATTGTTCAGAAAAATGCAAATTTATATTTTACATTCATTTATTTAGTCAGTCTGTTAGTCAGTCAGTCATTCCTGCAACAAAAAGTTTTAAAAGACACAAAGAAAGCCAACCAACCAGCCAGCATCAGTTTGTTTAATTTAGCGTATTCACTTGTGGATGTGAATAAACGAACAAGCTCTAATAAGGAATCGTTCACATAAAATCCGGTCAAGCTATAGAAATAACAAAAAAAAACCTGTGGTAAAGGATCGACAATGACCCTCCATCTGTCTTATATAATATACCTGGATGCTACAATTAAATATTAAAATCATACTAAAGGTCAGTCAGAGTGGTCCCAGTAAGAAAAATTATTTAACTTTGCATTGAATATTACATATATCAAAGGTTATATAACCTTTGATCCCACTACTTTGATCAAATTAGACTAAAACTAGTAGACTTTTCTAATTCAAGCAATGTTGATGTTTATAAATTTAAACGGCGGTTTTTAAACCGATTCTAAAGGTTTTTTTTAAGTGTTTCTGTTATAAGTATAAGATGTTTATATATAAATGGCGGTTTTCAAACCGGCTCTAAAGGTTTTTTTGAAGCGTTTCTGTTAAACGAAAAAAATGTTAGGAGCCACTTTAATAAGTTATTATAATTCTCGTTTAGGTTAACATACTTTAAGTATAAGTAATTATATTTTCGACGGATGTTTATAAATTTAAACGGCGGTTTTCAAACCGGCTCTAAAGGTCCATCTAAAAGTCCCTATTTGTAAACGAACAGTGTAAGTACTTGCCTCCAATGACATCGCCCTGTTAAAGTAATGGATTAAAATGCCAAAAGTTAAGTAGTGTAACTACTGTATTTTTATCATTTTAACTCATTGCAAAGCAATGCAAGTTTTAGCTGGGTAGTTAGTAGGTAAGAAAGCATTAATTTAAGTTTTAAAATTTCATAAAAGCATTTTACTTAAAAAAAAACATCTAACTTTAAGCGACCGCATTTTATGTGAACAATAAGTTTTCTGGAGAAAGAAATTTAAAAAGCAAAATATAATAAACACTCGTGGTACTTTTTTCACAAACAATTGGTGTTTTATACTCGAAAAGTATTTTAATAACAAAAGTATTGAAGTGCCTCGTATGGATATGCGGATGATGATGATGATGCGATTGTTGGCCTAATTACTTATTTAGCCTGCAGACAGAAACGGTGATGAAAAGAAATATGTTAATGTTTAAATGTATGTATGTACATATATGTGGGTACATAGAATATTACCGAGATTTTTAAGTAATTAGAGTTTTTTTTAATGCAAATAAAAAGAGAAAGAACAAAAAAGGAATCCACAGAAACGCCTTACGCACGTAGTTAAACTGAGATAGCACCACTAATAAGTATCTTTAAAAATCGACCAGCCAAAAAAAAAAGTGCTGTTAAACCTTAATTTAGAAACATAAAATTTTCAAGAGAAAAGAAAAAAATTTAACTGAAAATTAAAATGTATTTTTTTACGTACTAAATAAATTACATTCGCAATAATGAATAAAAATAAGCATAAAACCTTGTCGGCCTTTAAACATAACCCATATTTGCATATGTGTGTATGATTATTCTGAAGTGGGAATATTTCTTTTTTTTATTAAAACTCAATTGACCTTTTTTTAACTAAAGCACAAAGTTATAAATTACACCAACACCATTTACGATTCGATTATTTTATTTATTCGATTTTTTATTTAATGTGTTTCCACACACATACATACATACTCACATACATAATAAATACATCAATATAAATTACAGTGTTTTACAAACAGCTGCCTGCAAATATTTGTCTCAGAAAAAGTGTTAAATACATCATTATTTAGACCATGGAAGGACCACAAACATATGAAGGCCATTTGCAGCCAATACAAACATAAATATAAATACATTTTTATAAGTTTATACATATGTATGTATATTCTAAATGATTTTCATTAAGCAGTAAAGAAAACAATAAATATCGCTTAAGTAAAAACGATTAAAATTTTTTTTTTTCTTTAATGCAAACAACCGAATGGACAAACGAGTCAAACAACAAAAAGGCAATAAATAAGTCTTTGTTTGCATTAAAATGTTGATTTTGGCAACGTTATTGAACTGATTTTTTTCCGTTGAATTTCCACCTTCAATATTAAAAAGCAGTAAATTCATGCAAAACTTTTTTGTTTATCTTTTTTTATTATTATTTTTTTTTTTCCTAATATTGGTTCAGCTTGCACCACGAGTAAAACAGTAAAAATGCCATGCTTAGTCCATCCTCTCTGGGAAATATACAATTTCATGAAGTTTTCAAATTAATACGAAAAATAATGGTCGTGAGTTTAACAGCAGCATCAGAGAACTCACCAACATACATCATCTAATATGATGACCACAAGCCAAAAAGTAAACAAACTGACGTTGAAGCCACCACCAACCAGAGCAACAGCCTTTAAACAACTTATGTCAATGGGATTTAAAGCACTTTTAAAGTGTTACGTTACAACTTGGTTGCACAATACAACAGAAAAATACAGCAAAATAAGTAGGGAAATATTGTTCTAACACACTTAAAAGAAAATCATTGGTTTTATACCCTACTCTACCATAGGTGGAACGGAAAAACAGCCAAACAAATTTCTAACTTTACACTTTACTAAACATCTTAGAATTATTTTTTGAGTCGAATAAGAAATGCCAGCCCGACTGTCCACTTGTGCATGTAAACTTTGCAGTCAAAGTACAGGTCTCAATTTAAAATATATTTTAGTTAAATTTAATTTATTTAACTTTTGGTTCAAAGCAAAAACCCTAAGCTACGTTAGGGCTACTTGTTAATTAAGCCCTCTTTAATCCCGCAAATACCATCGGAACTTAATTTTAACTTAATAAATGGCTTAAAATATTGAAATTGAAACAATAAACTAAACTCTCAAAAAACTGTGGAAAATTTTTAAAAACTTTGGCGCAAATTATTTTATATATGTTTGTGATTTAGGGTATAATACGGTCGGGTTTTACCATTTTACCAATATTCTCACTTGTTGTATTTGTAACTATTGTTGCTATTGTGTTTCTTTTCATGATACTTCTATTGTTTATTTTCCTTATGCTGATGCTGTTGTTGTTGTTCTTGGTGCTTATTGTTTTGTTTCTTTTTCTGTTAACTTTTTCCCCTATTTGTATGGCATTCACTAAAATACATATTGCAATAACTATACCCGCATTCATACACGCACACATACTTGTACATATATATGTATGTAGTAGAAGCTCTAAATGATGAAGCATTAAAACGTTTTCTTAAATAATTCTTAAGTTCAGACTATTAAGGGACACCATTTATTGAAAAATTATAAACATATTCGCATCTTTAATGGAGTTAAATACATTCCAGATTACGCCTCAAAGAAATCGAACTCTAACTTATTTTGGATAAAAAACGTGGGTATCTGATATGATGACTCACCTCACCTTAAACATGTGAATACATACTTCTGCACAGATGAAAGAGCAGGTAGTATTTTCAAATCAATGTTGTTCTGGATATAATTTTTCCTTCTTGCTAAAGAGTTGGAAATAATTAAAAATCCTGCTTTACTATTGGCAACATCTACACGCTAAGAAAAGAGTATGGTCACGGAAAATGGTCACAGCATATTTCAGGATGGTTGCAAGAATCATTACATGTGTATCAACTAAGTAAATGATTAACATCAACATATAAATGATTGCTGTAACCATAGTTATAGTTCAGTCACTCGCCTCAAATTAACTACAATAATAATTATTTGTGTTAAGCCTACAAACAATTGCAGGGATCATAAAATATTTAAATAGTCTGCGATCATATTACCGTGACCATACTCAACCGTATTTTTTTCTCTGGTTGTACCATTGCTAACTACCCGTTATTTGGATTCAAAAGAACCAAAGTTTCCAGAACTACTGATGCCCATTAAACAGATTTTATTAGTTTAGATGTATTAGTCATATGATTTGACCTTCATGCCCAAACATTTAGGCAGGTGTAATCACCGAGCTTAACTAGTCCCCATTGGGGGGTTACTAATGAATAGAAGAGTGGCCCTTAATAAACTTTTAATATGCTTTTTTTAATATTTGTATGAATGTAGAAAGAGTTTTAGCAAATAATTTTGATAATAACATCAGTCTTAGGCAGATCTTCACAAAACCATGTTTCAATAATTTTTCCTTTTTTTCTTTGCTCAAATCAATAACATAATCTGAACCAGAACAAGCCAAATAATCATTGCCGCACTGTCCTACCTTTAATGTCATTTATACATGTATAAGAGTATGAATGAGTGTATACGAAGTAGTATATTATTCTATTATTACATGTCGTTTAGTCAGTTGCGGCATGAATGTGTAATGAAATGTGGCAAAATAAATAAAATAAAAACAAAAAAACAATAGATGAAAAGAACAAATAAATTACCAGAAGGAGTAAATATTATTATTATTATTACAAACACATACGCAATAAATATATATCAAATGTACATACATACATATATGTACACACAAACGAAAGAATGGTTTCCTATGCAGCAAACTCATACAAGGCACGTACAAAGACAAATCGAAAGACAGTCAGAGGCACAAATAGACATTTGTGTAATGGAATTGTTCACACGTAATATGGTACAAGTCAAAAGTAGACATACATATGTACATACAAACATGCATACACATGTTCATACATACATACATCGATAATAAAAAGTAGCAACAGAAACAACAAAAATAAGTTATTCTTTAAAGTAATGTAAAACATGTTTTCACTTCAATTTTCGTTAAAATTTACACCTTTTTTATGCTTTTTCTTAAAAAAAAAGAAAAGAAAAAGAAGAAGAAATACAAAAGTTTCTTTTGCTCAGTTAAAATTTAAAATTCACATAAATGTTATAGTGAAGAAAAAATATGTCCCTAAGGAGTTACCCTTTCGTACCAAGATAATTTAGTTTTATTAAAATTCAGGTAAATTTTTATATAAAAACATCAAACAAATGGCTTAGACTATTTGTGTTAAAAATTCTATATTAATATTTAACAATCTTCAATAAAAGGTTAACAATATGGCATTGTTTTTTTAATCTTGTAAGACTTTATTTCAACTACTTTTATTAAACCGCTAATCCTTTTGTCTTTTATATAATTGTTAAACTTTTTCGTGTCAAATTTAATCAAAGTTTTGCAAAAAAAAAAAACAAACAAACAAACATGTTTATAACTTTCTTAACTGGGCTTTTTCAACATGGAAATTCATGTAAAAATATAATTAATTTACTTCCAAAAATAAAACCACTTAACTTTCGAATTTGTAAACAATAAGTAATTAAGCCAAAACTAATAATAATGAATATTTAATATAAAATTATTTACAAATAAAAGCAAAGGGCTAACACCTGGGAATATATATACTTATATATGTGGGTGTTGTTTCAACCTCTGTGCTTTGTGCAGATAATATTGTTTGTCTCTAATTAAATTTGGCAATTGTCCAGCTATAATAAAGTATATTTGCTCTCACTAAATACTTGTTATATCCTACTTTTAAAAGTCAAGTGGTTATACAAAGAGTAGAATATTTGAAAATAATTCAGATTGGCAAGACAACAACACACTTGACAAGAAAAGTTTGCTACTCAAGGTCAAGAATATTGAAATTAAAAAGAGCAAAAAAAATGAATTTGTTAAAAAACCAAACAAAACAATCAATATTATAGACTTATGTGCATATGTGTGTGAGTGCCTTCTGGCATACCCGGCGCAGCGAATAACAAGTGTTTAAATATGTATGCATGGAGTTAAGGTTTGTTTGTTCTTTTCTTATCTATTATCAATACGGCAAAAACTAAACAACTGAATTAATCAATTTTCGTTTCGATAAAAAATAATAGAAAATTTTTATTAAAAAGAAAATTTTCTGTGTAAGTAGAACTATCAAAAATTTCCTACAATTAAAAAAAATTACGAACATTTTTTAAAAACAAAAAAATTTTATATATGGATCTAGGGATAAGGAAACAGGAATAATGCCCTGTTCCGCAATGCTAATAAGTATATAGTGTTTAATCGGTTAATTAATTTTTTTTATTTCGTTTAATTAATGTTACATATGTACATGCATATAAATCTTCCCCTCACCCGAGAAGCCTTAGCTGGATACGCAACTGATCATGGTCAAGGTTCAAAAATCTTATTAAAATTATTGCACACAATAAAAATTCGTATAAATTTTTCCAATTAATTTTTATAATTTTTTTTATAAATATTAATTTAAAAAAATGTAAAGAGACAATAAATTTTTAATAATAATTTGTTTAAAAAAAATATATAAAATTTATCGGAAAAAGGTTATTTTATTAAAAAAAAAAGTATGTCTAATATCTATATAAATAAAAATGAAATGATGTTCGTTGGT
>NDXZ01097133.1:0-13249 GCA_003055125.1 Paykullia maculata | reverse complement strand
TTTGAGTTGTGTCACTTTTGAACTGGGTGTGCGATATGTAATTGTACTCGTATCAAGCATCATATCTAACATATGTAGCTATATTTAATAAAAAAATATTTATAAGTTTAGAAATGACATTCATATATATGTAGGTATTTCCGTCTCGGAACTAGAAAATACAATTTTGATTGAACAATGTAGGTTACCCTGAACAGCTAAAAAAATGAATCACAAGTGCTTTTAAAAATAAATGCGGTTGATTCTTATGATTGACACACATAAGTACATACATGAAATTTCCCTCTTATGTAACTGATTTTTTAAACTATCAACTAACTGAGCAGCTATTTTAGCAGAATTTAAAAAAGTACTCTTGCATTTGAAATAGAAAAAGAAAAAAATCAAAATTAAGCCGGATCTATATAAACCTGATAACATTTTTGTTTATATTTACATATATAGATACATATGTATGTTATTATATGTACGTGAATGTCGTCATAAAAATTTCGTCTGTTTATCATACCTACATCTTAAATCAACATTATTTTTATCATCAAACATTAAAAAATTGTCTTACATGCAAAAAACATATCGCTCGTTTACTTTAATACTGTCATAACTCTAAAAACCAAGTTTTGCGAAAAATGACATTGAAAATTTAAAAATAACTTTTAATGAAATTATATGAAAAACAATTTGTCTTTAACGAAATTCTGAAAAACAAACAAATGTCTAAAAGAACTAAACCTTATGATTTGTTTTGTAGTACTTAGTTTGCGAATTTGCGATTTGCGAATTTTTAATTATGACCCTCTTTAAGTAAATGAACGACATGTCTTAATCAAACTACATACAGTTTGTTTATTATGTTATCGATTTTTTATTAAATAAATATCTACTAAAGATTTAAGGAAATTGCAATTTTAATTTTCATTTAATGTTTTATTATTTATTGTGCCAAAAAAAAAAGTTTTTTTTTAAGTAAAAATAACACGATAATTACAACAAAACCTCATAATACATAACAAATTAAAACAAACCAAAAAACAGCGTCATTTAATGTTTTTATATGAATGTTTGCACCAACATTTTGTTTCTTTGCATTCTTTTCCCCCTTTTTTTCTTTATAAACTGAATGAAAAATGTACGATAAAAACAAAATATATACAAAACAAAAACTAAATCACAGCCGCCCACTGAAACCACACCAGGTTCAGATATAGAACAAACAAATAATAAATTAAATAATACCACTACTACAATTCCTCAGACTCAATCCTATACGAATGCCATACAATCGTTAATTAATAACACGAATGTACGAGTGAAGATTGCCGATTTGGGTAACGCTTGTTACGAGGTAAGAGCTCTATATGTTCTATATGAAAATATAATTTTGAATGACTTTTGAATTGTTTTTAATGTTTTCAGTACCACCACTTTACTGAAGATATACAAACTAGACAATATCGTTCCATTGAGGTCCTATTGGGAGCCCCATACAATTATACAGCCGATATTTGGAGTACGGCTTGTCTGGCATTTGAATTGGCAACAGGTGATTATCTATTTGATCCCCATGCTGGTGAAACATATTCAAGAGATGAAGATCATTTGGCTCACATTATTGAATTGTTGGGCACAATACCGCCTTCAGTAATACTGAGAGGAAAACATGGACTTAAATATTTTACAAGTTATGGTAAGTTTTCAATGACTAACTTTAATTCAAAGAAATGTTTTTAATTTGTTGCCTTTGTTGTGTCGTTGTGTTGTTCATTTGTAGGCAGTTTACGGTATATAACGAAATTAAAACCATGGAGCCTTATTAATGTTTTAATTGAAAAGTACGACTGGGAACCAGTAGAAGCCAAAAAATTTGCAGAATTCCTTTTGCCAATGTTGGAATATAATCCTGTTATACGGGCATCAGCCGCTGAATGTCTTACACATCCCTGGCTACAAGAAAATGAAGAATTTGTATAATTAAATGCAACAACAACAACAACAAACAAACAAATAAAAATTACCAACAACATAATTTGATAGCTTTGATGAAATTAGTTTTAAACACAGAAATCTTTAAACAATTACAATTACGATTAATCATTTAATAATATAAACATTAAATTTATATCTTCATACATACAAACATACATTTTACATAATTATTTATATACATACAGACATACATAACTACATGAAATCGTAGAAAAAAACAATTTATAACATAAAAACTTAAATCCTTAATACATATGAGTTAAGTGTAAAATCCCTAATTATTATGTTTATTTTTTTTTTTATATAAATTTACAACTAAACTAAATGAAAATACGTTACATAATTGAAATTTAGCTTAAGTATTGTGCAAAAAAAAAAACTTTTTATATACATAACGATAACACGTAACTGATAATTTGTTCTTGGCATAAGAAAATAATGTTGAACATCGTCAGCACAATGAAAAGATCATTTGCCATTATTATCGTTTGTCAAGGAAAAATTATCAGTTAGTGTTGCTGTCAACCTTAGATAATCGATATTTGTTTATTTTTTATTAAAAAAAATCTTTAATACTTTGTTTCTTCATATAACAACTGAATTTAATTAATTAATATTTTATGCAAAAAACTCTTATGCTTAAATTCACTGTCATCAGGTAACTAATGGCAAAGGTTAAGCCGATGATATTTTATTCACAGCTCTTAGTTTACCAATAGTTTGGCCGCCAAAATCCATTGCTTAACTATTAGTTAGTTGGGTATGAGCTAATGCATGTAAATTAAATTTGATAACTTGATAGGGTTACCATTCTTTACCCATATCAAATTTTTTATTTAAACAATGTATTGTGAATATGAAATACTAGTTAAACAAATGGTTAACTTATGACACATGGTTAACTTCAGACAGTGAATTTAGGCAAACATAAATAATTTTTTTTATTTTTAAACAATTTTCAGTTTTTAAAGAAAGTTTTAATATATTTTTTTTTTACTTAATAAAACGTATGACTAAATAAAAATCTAATAATGAAGTTTATGCGTTAAATAAAACGTGTAATAATCAAAAAAATTATAAAACTATAAAAAAAAATAATAAAAATACTGTAAGCCAATCTGACTGATTTAAATAAAAAATAAAATATAATTAAAAACGACAACAATATAAACATTTTTCAAAAACTTTTAATAGTAAAATCTAAAATTATTAAAAAATATATTTATAAAACATTTGAGAAAAATAAAAAAAAACATAATTAAACCAAATTTATGATAAAAGATTATATTTAGTATAAAAAATTAAACAAGGTAAAATACAGAAATAATATTAAAAAAATAAAATAATTTTTGTAGAACGTGTTAAAAACTTAAAATAAAACATTAATTAAAAAAAAAACATTTATAAAACACAAAGATTATCAGTTTGATTGTAAAGCTATCGGTAAAACCGATAGCATTAAAACCTACATCATTTGTATACAAAGAATTTATTTATTTTGAGACAGATAGTTAAACAAAAATATTTAAGTCGATGTTTAAATATTATTTTGCAGAAATCTTTAAATTAAATTTTTTATCAAAAAATTTTATATGATAATAATATACATACATATTTGATAATATGAAAAATGCCAATGTTCAAATGAGCTGCAATAAATCTTTTCTACAATACACTTAACATTATTAAGGTCAGAAGTTTTTAAATCGATAAAACTTTATTACTTAAATTTTTCGTTTTTTTATTTTTCAAAGATAAAGCTTAATTTAGAAAATAGCAGAAACCGTAGCGATTGCGAGTAATTTCATAAAATTACAATTTATCTGTAATTCACCCCCCTGTCGTGAATAAAATGTAAAATTTTGTTTCCATGAAATTGTTTTTCCCAAATGTGAAATTTTGTTCCTCAGAGAAAACAAAGTGAACAAAGTAATACAAAAAAGCGAACATATTTCAAGGGAATTATTATTATTTACGATTGCAGTTTCGAAAAGGGTGAAACATTTGGGGAAAATTTATTTACGATAGGTGTGATTATTTATTGATTTGACAAATAACAAAAAAAAAAAATCAAAAATAATCGTTTTTTTTTTAATCAAAAATTAAAATCAAAATTTAACGCTGTTTGTTTATATTTTTAATAAAAATTTTTAAACATTTTTTTATTGCATATTTGAATAATATTTAAACAAAAAAATAATAATAATTTTACTGTAACCAAGGTTGGCAACCGATATCATTATTAATACCAATACCGACTAAATACCGTTTAAAACTGATTAGCGGTATAATACATTGTTCACACGGTAATATGAACCACTTGGTTTGCTCTCTAAATCAAGATTGCAAACCTTGGTGTTCTTGTTTCATTTTAAGGTTTATATTATATGTGCAAAACAAGAGCGCAGCTTCTTGTTTGTTTAAGACACCATTTTACACTTTAAAATATTTAATTCACTTTTTATTTTTTTCATTTTTTATTTAAATATACATAAGTACATACATTAGGATGGGTCAATTTTTTTCATCAAAAATCGTATAGCAAAAACGTAATCTACGCGAAGTTCTAAGAAAAATTTCCCAAAAAACCATGGATCTTTGATTAAATCCTATTTCGCGCAAATCGACCTAAAGATTTTCTGCTTTCATTAATAAAATAAAATATTGTGGTTTTTATCAGGGACATTTTAAAATACGTATACGTATACTTAATTATTTTCCTTTTTCGTTTCAATAATTAAGTATACGTATTTGAAAATTTCTTAAAAAAGTTTTATTCATTGCTTTAAATATTTTGTAGCAGTTTATAAATAAAAATATAAATTTTTTAAATAAGGAAAGTCTTTAAAGACTTTCATCTTAAAAGAACACTTAGAATTATTATCTTGGTTTCCAACAACTTCCTGTTTTTGAAAATTTTACACAAATCATGAAGTGAATTACAACATATTTTCGGATTTGCGCGGGTTTTAGATCTATGGTTTCTAGAGTAAAGTTGCCTATAATTCTTCGTAGAATCGTTTTCAAAACGATTTTTAATTTTTTTTTTGTCAACCCACAAATCGACCCACCTTAATGTACATATCGCTCATTTACTAAAAGAACATTATAACTCAAAAAACTAGTTTTGCAGAAAATGAGTTAAAGTTTTCAATTTACTCAATGGAAATATTAAAAAGTTTTCTTCTAACAAGAGGTGAGTTAACACGCCATTTGCATGAATTTTTTACACAATATAGTGAACAATTCTGCATCATTAACTCTAAAATTTCTTTTTTTGAGTTATGACGTTCTTGTAGTAGTTATTTGTTCTATTTTTTGTTTTACATTTTTTTAACAGCTACATAGTTTAGATAAACTAGCAATAATTTGTTATTAAAATTGGAGATGATAGTAAATTTCGAATGGTTCGCAGCAAGATTCAAAATGAACAACGAAGGTTCGAAGGAATTCAGCGCGAACCGTGAATGAGGGAGCGAACCTCGAATTTTGCTGCACGTGAAAACATATTACAAATATCGATACCGAAATTATTTTTTTCTTTCACAAAATACTGGTATTCGAATACCGTTTCCTTTAATACCGGACATCTGTCGGTAGATAGTTTTGTTTAATCAAATAAAGAAACAAAAAAATATACATGTTTTTGAAAAAATTAATTTTTTTTAGCTAATACCGGTATAAGCAATATACCGTTACCGAAATTATAAATTGTTTAATACAAAAACTGTTTTTCGTTTCGGTTGCCAACCCTGATTGTAACGCATAATTAATATTTATTTTATTTCTGGCTCTAGTTAATTAGATTTTTTTTTTGAAAAAAGGTTATGCTTATGCCTTTATTTTCGGTTAATGAGAAATAGTCAAATGATATTTTCATTCTTTAATTTTTAAATATCTTATGTTTTTTTGTCTGAAGGAAATCGTAATCGTACTTATCTTTAATTTTATTTTAGTCAATAGTTCACACAAATTTAAAACTTTTTAAAACTCGCCTTAATCGACTGTAACTATATTTTATAAGAAGAGTTTAAAAATGCAAAAAAAAATAATTTTTTAAATTCATTATTTACTAGTTTGAAATCTAAATTTTTTTTTTAAACATATTTAAACCTATTTTATAACATTTTTTTTTTCGTTTTTTCAAATTTAAAAAAATATTTTCCATATAAAAAAGCAAAAAATTATCTCACACAAACTAAATGTTCTTGTCATATAACAATCATTAAACATATGTTAAAGATGGAATTCTTTGTGGATTTTTTATTTTTATAAAGCAGCCTAAAGGAGCCTATTATTGTTGTCGAGCTAAGAACGGTTTGTTTAGACTTTTCGCAATACTTTAACAATTTATATTCGAAAAGGGAACACGTAGGAGTACTATATTCGGCTTTTTCCGACTCTTACATAAATATCGCACACCCAGTTCAAAAGTGACACAACTCAAAATTTTAATTTTTCGAATTTATATTAAATACAATTTAATTAAACTTGTTTTTTTTACAACAAAACACAAATTTTTCGCATTCAAGTCTGCCTAATTAACTTTATTCACTACCCCCCCATACACACAACTTCTTTAACAAATTTTTTATATAAAAAACTAGTAATTTTTTAAATATTTTGTATAATCATATTTAAATCATTTTTAACCTTAGCGGAATTGTATAGAATAAAAACTAAAACTAATACTAAAAATACGAACTTGAAAATACAACAACAAAAAAAAAATGCGATAACAAAACTTGGGAAATTTTCACTTAAATAAATAAAAACAAAAAATATATTAAAAAAAGATATTTATTTATAAATATTATAAAAAGAAAAATAGTGTGACCAATAAAAAACTTATTACTTAATTTAAAAAAAAAAACTACATTGAACATTTTTCACAAATTTCTTATAAGAAAATATTATGATGGATGCAAAAGAAATTTATAAATAAAACAAAAAATACGAGTAAATAATATACAAACATACATACATACAAACATACAACTTACTCATATAAAAGTTAAAAAACAAATACAACAAGTATTATGAAATTCTTCAATAATACAACAACAACTAAAAATTTAAATAAATAACAAAAATATTTTATAAAAACCATAAATAATTTATAATCTTTGTTGTTTGATTTTATTTTTAAAAATTAATTTATTTAATTATGCATTGGTGTGTTGTCGTGTCGATTGTGGCCGAAGATGCGAGAAATACGACAAAGGTAACACACATTTTACACTGCGACAACGACCCCCTGTTTAGCCTTTTAATTGCAATCATTTTTAATTTAAATTTAATTTTTTTATTTACTGGCATGTCGTATAAAAACAGAATAATAATTGTTTTCCGACACGAAAACCGGTTACATGCAACTAAAAATTCAAAAAGCTTGCATTTTCAAGGCTAATGTCACAGTCAAAGACTGCCATTGTTATTTTTTTATTTGTTTATGGGCTGTAAATTTTTGTTTTTATTTTTAATTTTCTTTTGTGTAACACACATTTTTGTATTGACATATTTAGAAAAAACTAAGTCACACAGTTTGCTATATACAAATTTAAATGATAATAAAGGTTTTTTTAAGGCAAAAACAAATTCAAAGAGAGTTTAAAATCTATACCACTCACATATACATATATTTTTTTAAAAAATCGATATTATGTAATTTTTGTACTTATGCTCTGTCTGTATTTTGCTAATTTAAAGCTTGATTATGTTTATTAATAATATGTATAACAATTTACACAAATAAAAAGTGCTACAAATTGCTTGAGTGCTTAAACATGCAAGTTAAACTTTATTTTCAATACGGCACCGAAGGCAAAAACTAGTAAAAAATGTATTTTCTTTTAAAAATGAAAATGACAATAGGACTAATATAAACTGATAAATTTCTTAATGTCTTATTTTTAAAATACATGTGAGCGATTTGAGTGGAAATTTTACGCAAAATAAATGCATTTTTTATTTATTATTACTTTAAAACAATTCATCTTATTTACAAAACATTAAAGTAATTTGTTTAGGCGAAAAATATGTCGAACCGGTCTCGCCTTTTTTAATTTTTGTGTTAGTAGAGTTTTTCTTTTCCTAAACTTTTTCACTACAAAACGATAAAAAATATTATTAAATTAAATTTATTTTAACAAAAAATATATAACAATTCATGAGATCTATTAAATGAGTGTGTAAATGCAATAATTGTTTGTTAAAAAAATTATACAATTTCAGTTCTGTATACATATAACAACTAATAATAATAATAACAGCATCGATAAAACGAAAAAACAAAACAAATGAAATTATCTTAATAAAATATTACAAAACATCCCTTTAAAAATAGGACTTAAGTACAGAATAAACATTTACAGAATCGTTTGACAGCCTGTTTAATTTAATTAAAAAAAGTCCTTTATATATAATTAAAAAAGCACACATCTTTAGTTTTTTTACCACTTCCTTAAAAAAATTGTAATTTCTTTTTTTAAAGAAAATGATTTTTTTTTAAATTGAATCAGCGTTTTTTTTTCTTATTGTTGCATTTTTCAAATGTTAGTCTTTCACTTCTGTCATCATCTCTTCCATAAAAAGTAAGTAAAGCGCATTTTCAGAATCTATTCAAAATAATCTTTTATGCAGCTGTTCTGCAAATGAAATCGTTAATTTTTTTGTTTTTGCTTAATAAATCTGGGTTTTTAAAAAAAATTTTACTTTTCTTCTTTCACCAATTCGAAATTTCAGAGCATCGACATTGCCTTACATATCGGATTTGAATTTACATCTATTTATTGACTTAGCGTATCTACAATTATATCAGCACTAACTTAAGTAATTTCACTTCGACAATGTCCTTTGACTGCCTATTGAATGGGCTTCAAAAGGTTTAACATGTTATTTAAAACGACAATATTGTCTTCATTCCATAGTTCAGTGCTTTTTAAATAAATGAACCACATATTTATTGCATTGCAAAAAAATCCCAGGAATATCCTTTTAAATTTTCCGGGATTTCTTTCCCGAAAAATATGCGGGATCCCGGGTTTTTTTTTATCGAATAAAAAACTCTAATCACTAGACAACTGTTTAGTGTAATATACTATGTATGTACGTGTGTGTGCAGTTCTAACAAATTTAGCTGTTTAAACATAGTTTTCATTTTAAAATGCATGATTTAAATTAAAACAAGTAAGAGCGCTGCTATATTTGGCTGTACCAAATCTTATATACCCTTCACCATGTGTGGCCCATTTGGGCAAATGATCCAAACTCTTTCAAATATATCTTTGGTTTATCTTAAAGCTGCAAAACAATAATTTTTTTGTGTAAAAAAAATTAAATTTTTTTTATATTTTTTTTGTGGGAAAAAAACGAGGCAGTCGTCTTTTTTTGCTTATATCTCAGCCGGTTATTGATGGATCTTGCTTGTATTTCCAAAAGTTTGATACCACACATAACCCTGGGTGACCTATGGGAGCTACGAAAACTTGATTTCAACTAACACACCGACAGACGGAGATGGTTAAATCGACTTCCCTATCTATAAGGATCCAGAATATATATACTTTATAGGGTCATTTGCGATATTGAAGAAATTACAAACGGAATGACAAATCTATATATACCCTTACCAGATGTGTGTGTGAAGGGTATAAAAAGTGTTGTACTCTCTTGAGTGTTAGCATTAATTACACAGTGCGTATGGGTATTAATTAAATATGAGCATTAATAATATTACTCATACGCTTCACTTAACATCTAAAGAAACAGCGGCAATGTAATAATAACTACCTTTAGCAACATTAAATGAAAGAAGAACATTATCGGCCATACATATAATAAAATGTTTATGCTAACAAGTAAACCGTTTTTAAAGGTGTTGTATACATATATGTAAGTACAGTGTTATAAATGATATAATTACATTCCCTTTGATAACGATTTTAATACGGGTGAACGGCCGATCAATATAATTTAAGGTGGTTTCTGAATCATTTTTATTTTAAAGGCTAACAAACATAAGCAAAAACGCACAATAACCTAACCACCTGCGTTAAGATATTAAGTATTTTTTTCACTTAATGACAACACTATGTTTATATTATATTATCACCACAAGACCAACAGTAAAATAAGTGCTACTTAATGTTGTGGTTTTGTATCTCCAAATGTATGAATTTAATTAGTAGACTTACTGTTTGAACGTTAATTTTTTCTTGATCTTATATAAGAAAATGATATTCAAAATATAATCAAAATTATAGTAAAAAAAACAATATATATTTAATTTTTTTTTTCTTTTTATTTGATGAATTCTTTTATTTAGTTTTTGTTTGTCAAATTATTACATTCAATAAGAGTACAATAGTGGGTTATTCTAATTTTGTTAGACTATTTTTACTGACTGGAAACATCTTTAATAGTTTTGTTGATATATTTATATATATATTTTTTAAATTGTGTATATCATAATCATAAAAGTTTTTAATTATTTTTGTTGGTTTTTTTTACTTTTTTAAATTTATGGTTAAAGAAAATATATTAATTTCAAAACACTTTGTTTTTTTTTTTAATTTATAATTTTACATGGGGGTTATTTTAAGTTTTTGTTAACTTAATTTTATTATTTTTATTTGATTAATATTTAAGGAAATAATTGATATTTTAAAAATGTGTGTATTTTTCTTTTAATAATTATTATGTATTTTTTTAATTTATTTATTTATAATAAAAGAAATGTAATTGGACATATCTAACGTTTTGATAATTATCAATTATATTTACATACATAACTACATTGAATTTATTAAAGAAAACTTATATAAAATATTAAAAAAAAATTAATAGGAAAAATTATTTTGCAACTTCAATTTGCTTAAAAAAAGTGTGATAAAATGAAAAACAAATACGTAGGAAATAAAACAATTTTAATACAAATTCACAATTTATTGCAGGTATTTCAAATGTCTGCTTGAAGTTATTTTTTGACCTGTTATAAAAAGCTGTTATAATTATAAATAAAAAAGGACTCCATCAATAATTATAAATATTTGCTTTTATATTCTACATACATAGTTAAATTTTAAAATATATAATTGTAATTATAAGTATACAATATATATTTATAGATAATTAGTTTTTCGAAATTTTTATTTTATTTTTAGTTTCTCTATATGTACAAATATATAAAAACTTGTGGTGACTAAAGAAAAAAAAAAAAAGAAAAAACTCTATAAAATCCTTCTTTAAATACATATGAGTGATGTTAAATGGTTTTTAAAGTTTTTAAGATTATTAAAATAAAACTTTTTGTTTGTTTTTTTTTTCGTTAAAAAAATATTTCTTAACATTAGAAAGACAGGCATGGATTACATTAACATACATATATGACTGCCCATATTTCTTTAATCAGTTTCTTTAATTTTGGTTTTGCAATTGAAAAACTTATTTTTTTAAAAATAATAAACAATAACTTTTAAAATAAATAAACAATTTTTGAATTTAAATTATAATTTTTTTTTTTTTTTTGCTACCAAAGTTAGTCTTTTGGTTTGTCGATTTTCCACTCAATCTAGTGTTTTAAATCGCTAGGTTTTCTAAGAAATTGATTCAATTGTCATTGTTGCAAACAATTTGTTTATAACCATTGATCGATCAAATGATAATTTGCAATCCTTTTGAAGGCCCCTAACTTTTTGTCCGACTTTTGTAATCTTTTCTACTTTTGTTAATTTTTCAAACTTTTTGCGACTTTTCCCTCCTTTTTGTTATGCTGTTCGCGTATATACATACATTTACACATTAATATTTAAATCCTTGTAAGTTTTTATTCCTTAAAACGTTTTCTTTATATATGTATATTCTATGCCATTACGTTACTTTCTGGTTGACCAATAGCAGCTGGTTATTTAGTTAAAAATAAGTCCCTAGTTAGAACAACGCAGATGAAAACAGTTTCCGGACTCGATAGTTCCGTTGAGTCTGAACGAGAAAATATTAAAGATTGTAGATCAGCTGTAATTACACCATGGATGGAATAAGTAAATTTATTTGATTGATTTTTTCTTATTCGAATACAACTAAGTCGGCAAATAGAAATATTTTTCCCAGCCCCAGCTAAAATATAAAATTTTTATTAAAAAACATTTAAAAATTGGTATCAATTTTTAAGATATACTTTTTTTATCGAACCTTTTTTTCTTAAACGACTGTTAGTGATACTTTTTTAAAAACTCCTTGTGTTCACCCTTATTGAAAGTATGTCACTGCAAAAATATAAAACATTACGTTTCCTTCACTTTAGGTAACGTTGAATTTAACAACTTTTTAATGCAGTTACCACTGATGTCATCTGATTTTGAAATTTTCAATTTAGAACATTAGGTGCGTTCATTAACTAAAAATTATTATTATTATTTGCAATATTTTTTACAGTGAAAAAAAAAATATTTAAAATTTTTTTTGCCAAAAACAAGTCCTAAAAAAATACTGTTTATCTTTTTATAACTTTCTATACAAAATTAAAGACAAATATTTGCAATTATCTGAGTGCAGTAGCTCGTAAAATATTTTTAAAATAAAATTAAATTTTAAAATTTTGCTATTTGCTATTTTTAAAGTACCTTTAATCTTTCTAGCTTTGTTTTAAAAGCTTGTTGAAAAAGTTTAATTTTTTTAAAATTTTTTTTGACTAAAAGGTACATATTAAAACAAAATTAAAAATTGGTGAAAATTACTAATTCTCCCATACCTCTAAATAACAGATTTTTTTTTTAAATATATTTCGCATAATTTAAGTTTTTTTTTTATATTGTGTATTATCTTTAAAAACCCTTTAATTTGATACCAAATTTCACTAGGTTTAATGATCAATACTTTATAGGAAAACGCATGCTTAGAAAGAGGGCAATATTTTTTTCGCAAAAAAACGAGCAGCATAACATTTATTTTGTTACCGACCAACTTGCTATGCACTTGCATATTTAAAATTTTTGCAACTAAATCGTTTATTTACTTTTTTATCTTTTTGAGTATTCTAAAAAGAAAAGTAATTTGTAAATTTTTAATTTACTCTCTTAAAGGGTTTCTTCCGGTAAAGTAAATGAACAGGCCTATTATCAAACTCAGTGCTAACTGACCCATTTGAAAGTCAAGTCTTATGCAAATGTAAAAACTTATGCAAAATTTGCAATGCAATCGGCTTATATGTAAATAATTAAATTGTGAATAAAAATAAACAAACATATCGTCACCTAATATGCAA